>WNWK01003721.1:0-158267 GCA_009830355.1 Cherax destructor
AGTAATATTGTAGTAGTATAGTAATATTGTAGTAGTAGTAGTAATATTGTAGTAGTAGTAGTATAGTAATATTGTAGTAGTAGTATAATATTGTAGTAGTAGTAATATTGTAGTAGTAGTAGTAATATTGTAGTGTAGTAGTAGTAGTATAGTAATATTGTAGTAGTAGTAATATTGTAGTAGTAGTAGTAGTATAGTAATATTGTAGTAGTAGTAATATTGTAGTAGTAGTAGTATAGTAATATTGTAGTAGTAGTAGTAGTATAGTAATATTGTAGCAGTAATATTGTGAAAGTAGAGTAGTATAGTAATATTGTAGTAGTAGTAATATTGTAGTAGTAGTAGTAGTAATATTGTATTAGTAGTAGTAGTATAGTAATATTGTAGTAGTAGTAGTAATATTGTAGTAGTAGTAATATTGTAGTATAGTAATATTGTAGTATAGTAATATTGTAGTATAGTAATATTGTAGTAGTAGTAATATTGTAGTAGTAGTAATATTGTAGTAGTGGTAGTATTGTAGTATAGTAATATTGTAGTAGTAGTAATATTGTAGTATAGTAATATTGTAGTAGTAGTAATATTGTAGTAGTAGTAATATTGTAGTAGTAGTAATATTGTAGTAGTGGTAGTATAGTAATATTGTAGTAGTAGTAATTTGTAGTAGTGAGTAATTGTAGTATGTAATATTGTAGTATAGTAATATTGTAGTAGTGTAATATTGTAGTAGTGGTATTATAGTAATATTGTAGTAGTAGTAATATTGTAGTAGTGGTAGTATAGTAATATTGTAGTAGTAGTAATATTGTAGTAGTGGTAGTATAGTAATATTGTAGTAGTAGTAATATTGTAGTAGTGGTAGTATAGTAATATTGTAGTAGTAGTAATATTGTAGTAGTGGTAGTATAGTAATATTGTAGTAGTAGTAATATTGTTGTAGTGGTAGTATAGTAATATTGAGTAGTAGTAATAGTGTGGGAGATAGTAATAGTTGCAGAGGAGAATGAGCAGGCAATAGCAGATAAGAGAGCAATCGAGAGGAGAAGAATATGAGCAGAGAATGAAAAGAGCAGCAGCAGCAGGAACTGCAGCAGCACAGCAGCAAGAGAGCAGCAGCAGCAGCAAGAACAGCAGCAGCAGAGACAGCAGCAGCAGCAGCAGCAAGAACAGCAGCAACAGCAGCAGCAAGAACAGCAGCAGCAGCAGCAAGAACAGCAGCAGCAGCAGCAGCAAGAACAGCAGCAGCAGCAGCAAGAACAGCAGCAACAGCAGCAGCAAGAACAGCAGCAGCAGCAAGAACAGCAGCAGCAGCAGCAGAACAGCAGCAGCAGCAGCAGCAAGAACAGCAGCAGAAGCAGCAAGAACAGCAGCAGCAGCAGCAGCAAGAACAGCAGCAGCAGCAGCAGTGCAACAGTAACAGAGATGCCAATAAAGAACAAAGACAATACCGTGATTGAACAATACACAAATAAGCCGCACATTACCATCGCCTCCCTTCACTCCCCTTTCTTGTACCACTAAACTACTCTCCCTACTTTCTACTACCAGCCTTACCACTACTACTTTCTACTACCACTGTTACTTCCACTACCATCCTTACCACTACTACTTTCTACTACCATTGTTACTTATACTACCACTACCAGCCTTACCACTACTACTTTCTACTACCACTGTTACTTGCACTACCAGCCTTACCACTACTACTTTCTACTACCACTGTTACTTATACTTCCAGCCTTACCACTACTACTTTCTACTACCACTGTTACTTATACTACCAGCCTTACCACTACTACTTTCTACTACCACTGTTACTTCCACTACCAGCCTTACCACTACTACTTTCTACTACCACTGTTACTTATACTACCAGCCTTACCAATACTACTTTCTACTACCACTGTTACTTATACTACCAGCCTTACCACTACTACTTTCTACTACCACTGTTACTTCCACTACCATCCTTACCACTACTACTTTCTACTACCATTGTTACTTATACTACCACTACCAGCCTTACCACTACTACTTTCTACTACCACTGTTACTTATACTACCAGCCTTACCACTACTACTTTCTACTACCACTGTTACTTATACTACCACTACCAGTCTTACCACTACTACTTTCTACTACCACTGTTACTTATACTACCAGCCTTACCACTACTACTTTCTACTACCACTGTTACTTATACTACCACTACCAGCCTTACCACTACTACTTTCTACTACCATTGTTACTTCCACTACCAGCCTTACCACTACTACTTTCTACTACCACTGATACTTATACTTCCACTACCAGCCTTACCACTACTACTTTCTACTACCACTGTTACTTATACTTCCACTACCAGCCTTACCACTACTACTTTCTACTACCATTGTTACTTCCACTACCAGCCTTACCACTACTACTTTCTACTACCATTGTTACTTCCACTACCAGCCTTACCACTACTACTTTCTACTACCACTGATACTTATACTTCCACTACCAGCCTTACCACTACTACTTTCTACTACCACTGTTACTTATACTTCCACTACCAGCCTTACTACTACTACTTTCTACTACCACTGTTACTTATACTTCCACTACCAGCCTTACCACTACTACTTTCTACTACCACTGTTACTTATACTTCCACTACCAGCCTTACCACTACTACTTTCTACTACCACTGTTACTTATACTTCCACTACCAGCCTTACCACTACTACTTTCTACTACCACTGTTACTTATACTACCAGCCTTACCACTACTACTTTCTACTACCACTGTTACTTATACTACCACTACCAGCCTTACCACTACTACTTTCTACTACCACTGTTACTTATACTACCAGCCTTACCACTACTACTTTCTACTACCACTGTTACTTATACTACCACTACCAGCCTTACCACTACTACTTTCTACTACCAGCCTTACCACTACTACTTTCTACTACCACTGTTACTTATACTACCACTACCAGCCTAACCACTACTACTTTCTACTACCACTGTTACTTATACTTCCACTACCAGCCTTAAGAAGAACATAAGAACATAAGAAAGAGGGAACACTGCAGCAGGCCTACTGGCCCATGCGAGGCAGGTCCAAGTCTCCCACCGGCTTAAGCCAATGCCCCGACCCATCCAGGTCAGGTTACATTCACTTAAGGAAGGAGCACGGCATCTGACCTAGTAGCACAAGCTAGTCAGGACCAACTCACACCCACCCGCACCTACTCATATGTTTATCTAGCCTATTTTTAAAACTACACAACGTTTTAGCCTCTATAACTGTACTCGGGAGTTTGTTCCATTCATCGACAACTCTATTACCAAACCAATGCTTTCCTATATCCTTCCTGAATCTGAATTTATCCAACTTAAAGCCATTGCTGCGAGTCCTGTCAATACTAGATATTTTTAGCACGCTATTTACATCCCCTTTATTTATTCCTGTTTTCCATTTATACACCTCAATCATATCCCCCCTAATTCTACGCCTTTCTAGAGAGTGCAGATTCAGGGCCCTCAGTCTATCCTCATAGGGAAGATTTCTGATACATGGGATCAACTTAGTCATCCTCCTTTGTACGTTTTCCAGAGCATTTATATCCATTCTGTAATACGGTGACCAAAACTTACCACTACTACTTTCTACTACCACTGTTACTTATACTTCCACTACCAGCCTTACCACTACTACTTTCTACTACCACTGTTACTTATACTTCCACTACCAGCCTTACCACTACTACTTTCTACTACCACTGTTACTTATACTTCCACTACCAGCCTTACCACTACTACTTTCTACTACCACTGTTACTTATACTACCAGCCTTACCACTACTACTTTCTACTACCACTGTTACTTATACTTCCACTACCAGCCTTACCACTACTACCACTGTTACTTATACTTCCACCCAGCCTTACCACTACTACTTTCTACTACCACTGTTACTTATACTACCAGCCTTACCACTACTACTTTCTACCTACCACTGTTACTTACTACCACTACCAGCCTTACCACTACTACTTTCTACTACCACTGTTACTTATACTTCCACTACCAGCCTTACCACTACTACTTTCTACTACCACTGTTACTTGCACTACCAGCCTTACCACTACTACTTTCTACTACCACTGTTACTTATACTACCAGCCTTACCACTACTACTTTCTACTACCACTGTTACTTATACTTCCACTACCAGCCTTACCACTACTACTTTCTACTACCACTGTTACTTGCACTACCAGCCTTACCACTACTACTTTCTACTACCACTGTTACTTATACTACCAGCCTTACCACTACTACTTTCTACTACCACTGTTACTTATACTACCAGCCTTACCACTACTACTTTCTACTACCACTGTTACTTATACTACCAGCCTTACCACTACTACTTTAACTTCGTCTCTGGTGGCGACCTTGTCACCCTCGTCTATATATATACTAGCTCCCTCACTCTCTTGTCTTAAGTGTTACTTTGTAAATGGTCCAAGTTGGACCGAAACGTCGGGGTATGATTGTGTCACCTCGCGCGTGCTACTTGTGAGATGCCAGTAAATTAGTAGTAGAAGACACATTTGCATAACATTCATGTATAAACATTTTAAAGTACACAGTGCCTACATAATGTTATAACATTTACCTTCAGTGTCTACACTGGAAATATCCTCAACAATTGAGCACATGTAAAGAATAATGATATTATTTAAAGTACAACCAACGAGAGGATAAACTTAGCTACTCTGACAATGTTTCCAGAAACTTATTCTCGTCATTAGGTCTAAAACACAAAGAAAACATTCATAATTACACATAGGGGTCAGGACCTGTGACTCGACCCCTGCTACCACAATTCGGTGATTACATTAAAAGTTTAAATTCATAATTTTTTATAAAGGTGAGGAGTTAAAAAGCTATAATACAAATTTACTAAATTGTTAAAAGCACCAGCAGAAGCTTTGAGTGCTGGTACTCGGGCTTAGGTGAGTGAAGAGAGATTCTGCTATCCTCGGCTCCATGTACACATGAAATCGTAATAACATGACTACAAACAAATCACCTTGCCATGAGTTCGAACCCCACCCGTTCTGTGTTAAAGGTTTCACTCACAGTGTGATCTTGTATATGACGTCCTTCCCTAATTCCAGGAAATATGGTTTTAACCAGAAGCTATCCTGCACCGGGTACCAACACTGTTGTAGGCATAAAATACCAGCACCAGGTACCAACACTGGTACACACAACACACCAGCAGGTGCCAACACTGGTACACACAACACTCCAGTAGGTAAACACTGGTACACACAACACACTAGCAGCAGCAGGTACCAACACTGGTACACACAACAGGTACCAACACTGGTACACACAACAGGTACCAACACTGGTACACACAACAGGTACCAACACTTGTACACACAACAGGTACCAACACTGGTACACAACAGGTACCAACACTGGTACACACACAGGTACCAACACTGGTACACACAACAGTCCAACACTGGTACAGCACACAGGTACCAACACTGGTACACACAACAGGTACTAACACTGGTCAACAACAGGTCATCACTGGTACACGGCACAGGCTAACAACACTGGTACCACAACATGTACCAACACTGGTACACCAACCAGGTACCAACACTGGACACAACATCCAACACTGTCACACAACAGTACAAACACTGGTACACACAACAGGTACCAACACTGGTACACACAACCTCCAGTAGGTGCCAACACTGGTACACACAACACACTAGAAGCAGCAGGTACCAACACTGGTACACACAACAGGTACCAACACTGGTACACACAACAGGTACCAACACTGGTACACACAACAGGTATAAACACTGGTACACACAACAGGTACCAACACTGGTACACACAACAGGTACCCACAACAGGTACCAACACTGGTACACACAACAGGTACCAACACTGGTACACACAACAGGTACCAACACTGGTACACACAACAGGTAACAACACTGGTACACACAACAGGTACCAACACTGGTACACAACAGGTACCAACACTGGTACACACAACAGGTACCAACACTGGTACACACAACAGGTACCAACACTGGTACACACAACAGGTACCAACACTGGTACACACAACAGGTACCAACACTGGTACACACAACAGGTACCAACACTGGTTCACACAACATGTACCAACACTGGTACACACAACAGGTACCAACACTGGTACACACAACAGGTACCAACACTGGTACACGCAACAGGTACCAACACTGGTACACACAACAGGTACCGACACTGGTACACACAACAGGTACCAACACTGGTACACACAACAGGTACCAACACTGGTACACACAACAGGTACCAACACTGGTACACACAACAGGTACCAACACTGGTACACACAACAGGTACCAACACTGGTACACACAACAGGTACCAACACTGGTACACACAACAGGTACCAACACTGGTACACACAACAGGTACCAACACTGTACACGCAACAGGTACCAACACTGGTACACACAACAGGTACCAACACTGGTACACACAACAGGTACCAACACTGGTACACCAACAGGTACCAACACTGTACACACAACAGGTACCAACACTGGTACACACAACAGGTACCAACACTGGTACACAACAGGTCACCTCAAACATCAACACTGGTACACAACAGGTACCAACACTGGTACACACAACAGGTACCAACACTGGTACACACAACAGGTACCAACACTGGTACACACAACAGGTACCAACACTGGTACACACAACAGGTACCAACACTGGTACACACAACAGGTACCAACACTGGTACACACAACAGGTACCAACACTGGTACATACCACACTGAACAGGTACCAACACTGGTACACACAACAGGTACCAACACTGGTACACACAACAGGTACCAACACTGGTAACACAACAGGTACCAACACTGGTACACAACAGGTACAACACTGGTAAACACACAACAGGTACCAACACTGGTACACAACAGGTACAACACTGGTACACACAACAGGTACCAACACTGGTACACACACAGGTACCAACACTGGTACACACAACAGGTACCAACACTGGTACACTGAGTCCACACTGGTCACAACAGGTACCAACACTGGTACACACGCAACCTGGTCACGTCCAACACTGGTACACAACTGCCACCTGTTCACACACATGCCCCCTGGTCACCAACAGACAACACTGTAACTACAACGAACATTTTGACAAACAAAATACAACACTGGTACCAGGTACCAACATGGTCAGACACTGAACCTGCATATTGTAACCGGTCACACGCAGGACCAACACTGTACACAACAAGGAACCAACACTTGTACACAACCAGGAACCAACATTTTGGTAGCACACGCAGGAACCTAACATGTACTCACACGCAGGCTACAACACTGGTACACTGAGGGATACTGGAACATTGTAGCAGCACACTGCAGATACTGAACATTATTTGGCGCCTCCCACTTTCAGGACCGAACATTTTTAGATTCAGTCCCCTCACCTGCTTACTTGTGCTCCGCTCCTACCTGCAGAACCTGAACATTATTGTAGCCAGCACAACTTGCAGAATCCTTGAAATTATTGTAAGTCAGTCATTATGCAAAAGAACACTGAAATTAATGTGCTGATAATTTACGTAACATACATTATTGTAGTTCAGTCACACTGCAGGAACCTGAACATTATTGTAGTTCAGTCACACTGCAGGAACCTGAACATTATTGTAGTTCAGTCACACTGCAGGAACCTGAACATTATTGTAGCTGAGTCACACTGCAGGAACCTGAACATTATTGTAGCTGAGTCACACTGCAGGAACCTGAACATTATTGTAGCTCAGTCACACTGCAGGAACCTGAACATTATTGTAGCTAGTCACACTGCAGGAACCTGAACATTATTGTAGCTGAGTCACACTGCAGGAACCTGAACATTATTGTAGCTCAGTCACACTGCAGGAACCTGAACATTATTGTAGCTCAGTCACACTGCAGGAACCTGAACATTATTGTAGCTCAGTCACACTGCAGGAACCTGAACATTATTGTAGCTGAGTCACACTGCAGGAACCTGAACATTATTGTAGCTCAGTCACACTGCAGGAACCTGAACATTATTGTAGCTCAGTCACACTGCAGGAACCTGAACATTATTGTAGCTCAGTCACACTGCAGGAACCTGAACATTATTGTAGCTCAGTCACACTGCAGGAACCTGAACATTATTGTACCTCAGTCACACTGCAGGAACCTGAACATTATTGTACCTCAGTCACACTGCAGGAACCTGAACATTATTGTACCTCAGTCACACTGCAGGAACCTGAACATTACCTCTTATCTAGCGTCAGGTACATGACTGACTTGTGGTCAGTCCCGTCCCTGTCTGCTGCCCTATATATACTCCCTCCTTCTCTCCTTTCTGTCAGTGTGACTTTGTAAATGGTCCAAGTCGGACCGAAACGTCGTCGTAAGCTCCTCTCTCATATGTGCGCGTTATTTGTGTACATGACTGTGATTTATGGTCAGTCACACTGCAGGAAATAATACCTTGCTTGTAGGTAGCGTCAGGTACATGACCTACTCTTGTAGTGAGTGAGGGTATCATCTCTCACTCACCAATACCAACATTATACACGTTGCATATACAAGTCAACTTTTGTGTGCACCAGCCTCATCCTACAATAAACTTTTCAAAAAAAATAGACAGTCGTTTCACGAAAGTTTTAATGAAATGCAGTCTGGAATCTGTATGTAAACTTGTGGTTCCAGAGCAGCTGACACGAAGCATACACAACACTATCTTCACACAACACTATCTTCACACAACACAATCTTCACACAACAATCTTCACACAACACCATCTTACACACTATCTTCAACACCATCTTCACACAACACCATCTTCACACAACACCATCTTCACACAACACCATCTTCACACAACACCATCTTCACACAACGCCATCTTCACACAACGCATCTTCACACAACACCATCTTCACACAACACCATCTTCACACAACACTATCTTCACACAACACCATCTTCACACAACACCATCTTCACACAACACCATCTTCACACAACACCATCTTCACACAACACCATCTTCACACAACACCATCTTCACACAACACCATCTTCACACAACACCATCTTCACACAACACCATCTTCACACAACACCATCTTCACACAACACCATCTTCACACAACACCATCTTCACACAACACCATCTTCACACAACACCATCTTCACACAACACCATCTTCACACAACATATCTTCACACAACACCATCTTCACACAACACCATCTTCACACAACGCCATCTTCACACAACGCTCATCTTCACACAACACCATCTTCACACAACACTATCTTCACACAACACTATCTTCACACAACACCATCTTCACACAACACCATCTTCACACATCACCATCTTCACACAACACTATCTTCACACAACACCATCTTCACACAACACCATCTTCACACAACACCATCTTCACACAACACCATCTTCACACAACACCATCTTCACACAACACCATCTTCACACAACACTCATCTTCACACAACACCATCTTCACACAACACCATCTTCACACAACACCATCTTCACACAACACCATCTTCACACAACACCATCTTCACACAACACCATCTTCACACAACACCATCTTCACACAACACCATCTTCACACAACACCATCTTCACACAACACCATCTTCACACAACACCATCTTCACACAACACCATCTTCACACAACACCATCTTCACACAACACCATCTTTACACAACACCATCTTCACACAACACTATCTTCACACAACACTATCTTCACACAACACCATCTTCACACAACACCATCTTCACACAACACCATCTTCACACAACACCATCTTCACACAACACCATCTTCACACAACACCATCTTCACACAACACCATCTTCACACAACACCATCTTCACACAACACCTATCTTCACACAACACCATCTTCACACAACACCATCTTCACACAACACCATCTTCACACAACACCATCTTCACACAACACCATCTTCACACAACACCATCTTCACACAACACCATCTTCACACAACACCATCTTCACACAACACCATCTTCACACAACACCATCTTCACACAACACCATCTTCACACAACACTATCTTCACACAACACTATCTTCACACAACACCATCTTCACACAACACCATCTTCACACAACACCATCTTCACACAACACCATCTTCACACAAAGCAAACTCAAGACGCTATAAATAAGACATGTGCAACACCTGAGTATCTTAATACTGAAATAAAAATAGCTAGGTGTTGCACATGTGTTGTATTAATTAACGTATTGTTATTGCCCACTATCAGTATAATGAAGACATAAATTATAAAAATAAATTATTTTATATAACGAAAAGCTACTGGAATAAACGTGGAAATGTTGATGATTCCTGGAATAATAGACACAATGAAAAAACATAATGGAAAGTAAAGATATAGAGTGAATATAAGTAGAAGTTTAGGCTAAGTTAGTAAGATTTGTCAGGAAACAGGACAAGTGTTTCCTGACGCGGGTCTTAGTTATATGATGACCCGCCACTGGAGCTTTTTGGTCATCTGACCGAGGCCTTCCACTGGCTTACCGGTTCACCACTTTAAAAATTATGGTTATATATAGTAGAAGTCTGTAAGGATTACTTGTCATCTTGCATGTTTATAAGAAACCAGCAGCTCCGTCAGAGTGCACAACATTTAACAGGCTTCCAAGTCACACGCATATGGTTCCTTTAGTACTTCCATTAATAGTTTTCTTCTATGTGAATGAGTGTCAGCATCGTAACCAAGACACACTCAATAAAGATTAACACAAACCACAAATAATGACAATATCATAATAATGACAAACTACAATGAAATCATAAGTGACAAAAGCAACAATGAAACAAGAAATGACAAAAGTCACAAACAATAACATTATAACAATAACACAATGACACGCCACAATGACATTTTGACACAACTAAAGTGGGTCACACAGGAAGAGGAGCGCCCCTAGTGTGACCCCACCTTACACTACCACTATTGTGGTGTAAGGTGGGTCACACAGCCAGGGTGAGGACCACTAGTGTGGTGGTGTAAGGTGGGTCACACAGCCAGGGTGAGGACCACTAGTGTGGTGGTGTAAGGTGGGTCACACAGCCAGGGTGAGGCCCACTAGTGTGGTGGTGTAATGTGGGTCACACAGACAGGGTGAGGCCCACTAGTGTGGTGGTGTAAGGTGGGTCACACAGCCAGGGTGAGGACCACTAGAGTGGTGGTGTAAGGTGGGTCACATAGCCAGGGTGAGAACCACTAGTGTGGTGTAAGGTGGGTCACACAGCCAGGGTGAGGGGCCACTAGTGTGGTGTAAGGTGGGTCACACAGCCAGGGTGAGGGGCCACCAGTGTGGTGTAAGGTGGGTCACACAGCCAGGGTGAGGGGCCACTAGTGTGGTGTAAGGTGGGTCACACAGCCAGGGTAAGGACCACTAAGGACCACTAGTGTGGTGTAAGGTGGGTCACACAGCCAGGGTGAGGGGCCACTAGTGTGGTGAAAGGTGGGTCACACAGCCAGGGTGAGGCCCACTAGTGTGGTGGTGTAAGTTGGGTCACATAGCCAGGGTGAGGACCACTTGTGTGGTGGTGTAAGGTGGGTCACACAGCCAGGGTGAGGACCACTAGTGTGGTGGTGTAAGGTGGGTCATACAGCCAGGGTGAGGACCACTAGTGTGGTGGTGTAAGGTGGGTCACACAGCTAGGGTGAGGACCACTAGTGTGGTGGTGTAAGGTGGGTCACATAGCCAGGGTGAGGACCACTAGTGTGGTGGTGTAAGGTGGGTCACACAGCCAGGGTGAGGACCACTAGTGTGGTGGTGTAAGGTGGGTCACAAAGCCAGGGTGAGGACCACTAGTGTGGTGGTGTAAGGTGGTCACACAGCCAGGGTGAGGGGCCACTATTGTGGTGTAAGGTGGGTCACAGCCAGGGTGAGGACACTAGTGTTATGTAAGGTGGGTCACACAGCTAGGGTGAGGACCACTAGTGTGGTGTAAGGTGGGTCACACAGTGAGGACTACTAGTGTGGTGAAAGGTGGGTCACACAACCAGGGTGAGGACCACTAGTGTTGTGGTGTAAGGTGGGTCAGACAGCCAGGGTAAGGACCACTAGTGTTGTGGTGTAAGGTGGGTCACAGGACCAGGGTGAGGACCACTAGTGTGGTGGTGTAATGTGGGTCACACAGACAGGGTGAGGCAGACTAGTGTGGTGGTGTAAGGTGGGTCACATAGCCAGGGTGAGGACCACTAGTGTGGTGGTGTAAGGTGGGTCACACAGCCAGGGTGAGGACAACTAGTGTGGTGGTGTAAGGTTGGTCACACAGCCAGGGTGAGAACCACTAGTGTGGTGGTGTAAGGCTGGTCACACAGCCAGGGTGAGGACCACTAATGTACTGGTGTAAGGTGGGTCACACAGCCAGGGTGAGGACCACTAGTGTGTTGGTGTAAGGTGGGTCAAACAGGCAGGGTGAGGACCACTAGTGTGGTGTAAGGTGGGGCACACAGGTAGGGTGAGGACCACTAGTGTTGTGGTGTAAGGTGGGTCACACAGCCAGGGTGAGGACCACTAGTGTGGTGGTGTAAGGTGGGTCACACTGCCAGGGTGAGAACCACTAGTGTGGTGTAAGGTGGGTCACACAGCCAGGGTGAGGAGTCACTAGTGTGGTGTAAGGTGGGTCCACAGCCAGGGTGAGGGGCCACTAGTGTGGTGTAAGGTGGGTCACACAGCCAGGGTGAGGGGCCATTAGTGTGGTGTAAGATGGGTCACACAGCCAGGGTGAGGGGCCACTAGTGTGGTGTAAGGTGGGTCACACAGCCAGGGTAAGGACCACTAGTGTGGTGTAAGGTGGGTCACACAGCCAGGGTGAGGGTCCACTAGTGTGTAAGGTGGGTCACACAGCCAGGGTGAGGGTCCACTAGTGTGGTGTAAGGTGGGTCACACAGCCAGGGTGAGGGTCCACTAGTGTGGTGTAAGGTGGGTCACACAGCCAGGGTGAGGGTCCACTAGTGTGGTGTAAGGTGGGTCACACAGCCAGGGTGAGGGTCCACTAGTGTGGTGTAAGGTGGGTCACACAGCCAGGGTGAGGGGCCACTGTAATTTATCCTACACATAACCCTCACTGTGAATTATATTACAACCAACACACAACACTGTGAATTATATTGCAACACACAACACTGTGAATTATATTGCAACACACAACACTGTGAATTATATTGCAACCAACACACAACACTGTGAATTATATTACAACACACAACACTGTGAATTATATTACAACACACAACACTGTGAATTATATTGCAACACAAAACACTGTGAATTATATTACAACACACAACACTGTGAATTATATTGCAACCAACACACAACACTGAATATTACAACCAACACACAACTGGCTGTGGCTGGGACTGAGGTTACTTACAGGGATACAGATATAAATTTGTAACACAGGTGAGCCACGAGTGTGGTGGTATAGCCAGTATGAAGGAGGGGCGCACACACACACACACACTTACCCCCGGTGGCCTAGTGGGTAAAGCTCTCGCTTCACGCACGGAGGGCCCGGGTTCAATTCCCGGTGGGGCAGAAACATTTCGAAGTGTTTCCTTACACACACACACACACACACACGTACATACAACAGGCCTAGTGTCTAATTGACATGTGCCTAGGACAAAATGGTAACTAACACACACATACGAAATCAGAGAAAGTACAAAGGTTTCCAACAAGACTAGTCCCGGAGGTAAGGGGTATGCCCAACGAGGAGAGGTTAAGGGAACACTGACAACACTGGAGGACAGGAAGGATATGGAGGACATGAAACGACGTATAAAATACTGAGAGGAATTGACAAGGTGGATAGGGAGAGGATGTTTCAGAGATGGGACACAGCAACAAGGGGTCACAACTGGAAGTTGAAAACTCAGACAAGTCACAGGGATGTTAGGAAGTATTTCTTCTGCCACAGAGTTGTTAGGAAGTGAAACAATCTGGAGAGTGATGTAGCGGAGGCAGAATCCATACATAGCTTTAAGAAGAGGTATGATAAAACTTATGAGGAAGGGAGTGGACCTAGTAGCGACCAGCGAAGAGGCGGGGCCAAGAGTTATGACTCGACCCCTGCAACCACAAATAGATGAGTACAAATAGGTGAAAACACCCACCCATCCACCCACACACATACATAAGCGGCTGCAATACAAACGATTGCAAAACACACACACACACACACACACACACACACACACAGGATATGGAGTGTATAGTTGTACCAGAATATACTTACTGCACAGCTTATGAGTGAGCTGAGCCTCAATGATTTAGTTTTACATAGACAGAAACAAGGGAACACAACTGGAAGCTGAAGACTCAGATCTCAGATGAGTCAAAGGGATGTTAGGAAGCATTTCTTCAGCCACAGAGTAGTCAGGAAGTGGAATAGTTTAGAGAAAGATATAGTGGAGGCAGGAACCATACACAGTTTTAGTACGAGGTATAATAAAGCTCATGGAGCAGGGAGAGCAGAGACCCAGTAGCGGGCAGCGAAGAGGCGGGGCCAGGAGCTGAGTATCGACCCCTGCAACCACAATTAGGTGAGTACAATTAGGTGAGTACACACGGGCGACTGAAGCACGAATGCACACACGACTGCTGCAACACATACGGACGGCTGTAACACACACGGTCGGCTGCAACACACACACACACGGTCAGCTGCAACACACACACACGGTCGGCTGCAACACACACACACACGGTCAGCTGCAACACACACACACACACGGTCAGCTGCAACACACACACACACGGTCAGCTGCAACACACACACACACGGTCAGCTGCAACACACACACACGGTGTCGGCTGCAACACACACACACACGGTCAGCTGCAAAACACACGGCACTGACACACACACACACGGTCAGCTGCAACAACACACACGGTCAGCTGCACAACACACACACACACGGTCAGCTGCAACACACACACACGGTCGGCTGCAACAACACACACGGTCACTGAACACACACACGGTCAGCTGCAACACACACACACGGTCAGCTGCAACACACACACACGGTCAGCTGCAACACACACACACGGTCAGCTGAACACACACACACACGGTCAGCTGCAACACACACACACGGTCAGCTGCAACACACACACACACGGTCAGCTGCAACACACACACACGGTCAGCTGCAACACAACACACGGTCAGCTGCACACACAACACCAGTCAGCTGCAACACACACACACACACGGCAGCTGCAACACAACTACGGATCGGCTGAACACACACGAAGGATGAATCACAACGGACGATGCGCAACAATGGGAGCTGCAACACACACGGACGGATGGCTAACACAACGGAGGATGGCTGTACACATACGGACGGCCCAACCACACGGGCAGCTGCAAATACACACGGACGACTGCAACACACACACGGAGAGTTAACAAGGCCACACAACACGGGGGCTGCAATACACGGGCGCAACACACACGGACGAAAACTCAGGGTGACAAACACGGACGGCTGCAACACACACGGGTTCTGCAACACACACGGGGGCTGAAGCACACGGGGTTCTGCAACACACACACGGGGGACTGCAACACACATAGGGAGTTGCAACACAATTAACACTACCCAGCGGCCTACTTTAATTACACTGAATGACGCGCCCACTATTACTATTCCTGAGCTGTGTTGCTTATCATGGGAGTGGCTAGGAGACTGGAGGGGAGAGTGGCGAGGAGTGGCGAGGAGTGGCGAGGAGTGGCGAAGAATGGCGAGGAGAATGGCAGGAAGAGTGACGAGGAGTGGCTATGGGAGTGACGACGAACAGCGATGAAAGTGGCGAGGAGAGTGGTGGGGAGAGTGGCGGGAAGAGCGGCAAGGAGAGTGGCGGGGAGAGTGGCGAGGAGAGTGGCGGGAAGAGCGGCGAGGACAGTAACGGGGAGAGTGGCAGGAAGAGCGGCGGGGAAAGTGGCGGGGAGAGTAGCTGGTGATTGGCGAGTGGCGGGGAGAGTGGCTGGTGATTGGCGAGAGTTGCGGGGAGACTGGCGAGGAGAGTGGAGGAAGAGTGGCGAGGAGAGTGGAGGAAGAGTGGCGAGGAGAGTGGAGGAAGAGTGGCGAGGAGAGTGGCGTGGCGAGGAGAGGAGATTGGCGAGGTGAGTGGCGAATAGAGTGACATGGAAAGTGGCGAAGAGAGTGGCGGGAGATTGGCGAGGAGAGTGTACATCAACACTCCACGGTGTTCACAACACAGTGTACATCAACACTCCACGGTGTTCACAACACAGTGTACATCAACACTCCACGGTGTTCACAACACAGTGTACATCAACACACTCCACGGTGTTCACAACACAGCGTACATCAACACTCCACGGTGTTCACAACACAGTGTACATCAACACACTCCACGGTGTTCACAACACAGCGTACATCAACACACTCCACGGTGTTCATCACACGGTGTACATCAACACACTCCACGGTGTTCACAACACAGCGTACATCAACACACTCCACGGTGTTCACAACACAGCGTACATCAACACACTCCACGGTGTTCATCACACGGTGTACATCAACACACTCCACGGTGTTCACAACACAGCGTACATCAACACACTCCACGGTGTTCATCACACGGTGTACATCAACACACTCCACGGTGTTCCACACAGTGTACATCAACACACTCCACGGTGTCCACCACACGGCGTACATCAAACACTCCACGGTGTCCACCACACGGTGTACATCAACACACTCCACGGTGTCCACCACACGGTGTACATCAACACACTCCACGGTGTCCACCACACGGTGTACATCAACACACTCCACGGTGTACAACACACTCCACGGTGTCCACCACACGGTGTACATCAACACACTCCAAGGTGTTCACCACAGTGTACATCAACACAATCCACGGTGTTCACTACACAGTGTACATCAACACACTCCACGGTGTCACCACACAGTGTACATCAACACACTCCACGGTGTCCACCACACAGCGTACATCAACACACTCCACGGTGTCCACCACACAGTGTACATCAACACACTCCACGGTGTCCACCACACAGTGTACATCAACACACTCCACGGTGTCCACCACACGTGTACATCAATACACTCCACGGTGTCCACCACACGGTGTACATCAACACACTCCACGGTGTCCACCACACGGTGTACATCAAACACTCCACGGTGTCCACCACACGGTGTACATCAACACACTCCACGGTGTCCACCACACGGTGTACATCAACATACTCCACCACACAGTGTACATCAACACACTCCACCACACAGTGTACATCAACACACTTCACGGTGTCCACCACACAGCGTACATCAACATACTCCACGGTGTCCACCACACATCGAACATCAACACATTCCACGGTGTCCACCATACAGTGTACATCAACACACTCCACGGTGTCCACCAACACACTTCCACCACACAGTGTACATCAACACACTCCACGGTGTCCACCACACGGTGTACATCAACACACTCCACGGTGTCCACCAACACACTCCACCACACAGTGTACATCAACACACTCCACGGTGTCCACCACAGTGTACATCAACACACTCCACATGTCCACCACACAATGTACATCAACACTCCACGTGTCCACCACACAGTGTACATCAACACTCCACGTGTCCACCACACAGTGTACATCAACACTCCCGGTGTCCACCACACAGTGTACATCAACACTCCATGGTGTCCACCACACAGTGTTTCACATACACATTCAGACTTTAAACGATGGAAGAGATCATAAAAATGTGTCATGCTTCAAACTGAAAACATCAACAAATGCACCTAGGGGTGTACGTTAACTCCACAGTCACACGTGCACCTAGGGGTGTACATTAACTCAATAGACACACACATACACACAGAGGTGCACACTAATTCCTCTAGGATTTTTCCAAGTGTAAATTATAATGTATATTTATGGCATATGTTTCCCGGAGTTAAGATCCAGTTCTGGGTGAAGTACATTGATAACTGGTGATAGTGTGAGCGCCCTTGGTGGGTGTGAGCGTCATTGGTGGGTGTGAGCGTCCTTGGAGGGTTTGGAGGAGTGGTGGTGGGGGAGGAACATCCGTGTGTGACACCCCTATTACTGCGGTGTCAGCAGACGCCAGGGGCCAGCCTCAACCTGCACCACAACACACACACACACACACACACACACACACACACCTAATGCTGTCACCTCTTCCAACCAGCGCGCACACTTCCGCAGCTCACAAACACTGCCTCCTCTTCTCCACAATAGTAATACACAATGCCTCACAATGTTATACTTAAATTATCAGTAATATTTGTTCAAGCTACTTTTCAAAATGTCTCTCTGTCTCTTGTCTCTCTCACACACGCACACCACGCGAGACGGTCCCTGATACGGGCCTCAGGCTCTTCCAGATTGACTCTATACCGGTTCATTTCTCCGTGATGCTTCCAAGTCTAAGGTTAAACCCTCCATACTCCAAACTCTGCCGCTGTGTTCGTACGCTCCCAGCTCTGGGGGTCAGGACTCAGTGGTCAGGACTCTGGGAAGTTACTAAACCAACCACAAAGCTGGAATCCGAAGTAGACATATACCTTGAGATTACAGTTTGTAGACGTGAATTCCAGGACTGGAGTGTGAAGACATAACCCCTTGAGATGATAGTGTGAAGACAAGACCACCGAGACGAATCAACAGTATGAAGTGTGTGTCTAGACATGAATTCCCAATGCGAACGTACACAACACTATTGGTGCAACAACGATAACCTGACAATTATAATACTGGAAAGCCTTTAAGTCAGTCCTAGAGCTTTGCTCAGTAGCCAGCAGCCAGAACTGAGGTCAAAGCAGTGGGAGGGTAAAAAGTAAGCTATTTAAAGTTACCATATGAGAGCTAACAATACTCGTATTGGAAGAAAAAAGACTACAAAAATAAAGTAGGGATACGATTCTGGTTAGGGATATTGTGCGTAATGGAAGACTTAATAAGATTTTATTTAATCATCTTCATAGCATTTACTAAGACGTTTCATCCACCAGAAACTTCTTCTCAATACCATAAAGATGGTCTGATAACATCTTTGGTAGACGAAACGTTTTCTGAAGACACCATCTGTTAATTTTGGCAGAGTACAGTTAAAATATCAGTATGACGCCATTCACCCGCAAGAGGACATACAAACTTGTGGATGACCATGATAACCATCATGACAAAATAATAGAGTTGATAAAGTCAATGAGGCCAGCAATGCTCTTTTATTATTTGAGTCTGTCAGAATGGGAGTGCCAATGTAACCACTGTACTGAAGAGGCTAAGACGAACTGAAATTGAGAAAACACCTGCAGTATCTGTGGTAGAAGGAACTGAAACTGAGAAAACACCTGCAGTATCTGTGGTAGGAGGAACTGAAACTGAGAAAACACCTGCAGTATCTGTGGTAGGAGGAACTGAAACTGAGAAAACACCTGCAGTATCTGTGGTAGGAGGAACTGAAACTGAGAAAACACCTGCAGTATCTGTGGTAGGAGGAACTGAAACTGAGAAAACACCTGCAGTATCTGTGGTAGGAGGAACTGAAACTGAGAAAACACCTGCAGTATCTGTGGTAGGAGGAACTGAAACTGAGAAAACACCTGCAGTATCTGTGGTAGGAGGAACTGAAACTGAGAAAACACCTGCAGTATCTGTGGTAGGAGGAACTGAAACTGAGAAAACACCTGCAGTATCTGTGGTAGGAGGAACTGAAACTGAGAAAACACCTGCAGTATCTGTGGTAGGAGGAACTGAAACTGAGAAAACACCTGCAGTATCTGTGGTAGGAGGAACTGAAACTGAGAAAACACCTGCAGTATCTGTGGTAGGAGGAACTGAAACTGAGAAAACACCTGCAGTATCTGTGGTAGGAGGAACTGAAACTGAGAAAACACCTGCAGTATCTGTGGTAGGAGGAAATTAAAAATGAACCAGAAAGCTTCCAGGCGTGTGTGTTGAAAAGCAACTTGAACATCCAGAGGGTGTGTTTCTAAAGAGTGATTTTCTAAATGAGAACTACAGGTAAATTAGACAACAGATAACTTGTCTCCTCGGCACACACTATAATCTTCGACAACTATAGTCTACCCTCCCTATATTCCTAATTACCAAAACTAAATAACAAGTACAAATAGAGGCCTTTACAAGTGATATTTCAATTTTGAATTATTTTTTTTAATTAGCATTTACAAAAAATAATCACATTATATAGAGGAGCTTCAAAGAGAGCTTACTGTAGCAAACTTTGTTCCTTAGATATTAAACTTGCTTCTTGTTACAGTCACATTCAGTAGAAATATTGTACGTCCTCCAGCCACTGATATTTCCTGCTCTTGTTTTCTCCAATACACTGGTGAATCTAGCCACTCCCTTTTCCAGAGACTCAAAAAAACACGACAGAAGTGTTCGCCATGCTGACACAAAATCATGCTCTTTTCTGTCATGTTAAAAGATATGCTGGCCTTAATTTCTTTTTTTTTTTTTGCAATCCTTCCTCTAAAAAAATATCCTAAAAATGTTATCATTGAGCTCATGGTAAGTCTCCTCTAGCTCTTTATATTTAGACTTTACAACAAAAACAAAAAACGAAAGTAGAGGATATACCCATTCCTCTGCAGGAGTCCGGGCTCTACCTGCCCCTGCAGGAGCCCCGGCGGTCCACCTGCCGCAGAGAACTAGAACTAACCCACTGAAACCTGAAACAAAAAAAAATACAATAAAAAGAGGATACATTTGCACATTTATTTGTTTTCTATGCTGAAAATGATGCAGTTACCGGGGTTAAATACTGTTGGGTCCGGCCAGTAACCGGAGCTGAAGATCACACCATTTAACGAAGGCAGAGCAGTAAAGACCACACCGTGTAGTGTAGACCATGCCGTGTGGTGAAGACCACATCATATAGTGTAAACCACAATGTGTAGGTCATACCATGTAGACCTCACCGAGTAGAACACTCCGTGTAATGTTCACTACACTATGTAGTGAACATTACACAGTGTAGTGACATAACCAAGGTAGCAACACATGTGTAGCCAGAAAACTGTGAGAGCATACACATAAACCAGTCTTCCCACAGTGCTGTTCCTCACTGTTCCACTCTTCCCAGTGTTGTTCCTCACTGTTCCACTCTTCCCACAGTGTTGTTCCTCAGTGTTCCAGTCTTCCCACAGTGTTGTTCCTCATTGTTCCAGTCTTCCCACAGTGTAGTTCCTCAGTGTTCCAGTCTTCCCACAGTGTAGTTCCTCAGTGTTCCACTCTTCCCACAGTGTAGTTCCTCAGTGTTCCAGTCTTCCCACAGTGTAGTTCCTCAGTGTTCCAGTCTTCCCACAGTGTAGTTCCTCAGTGTTCCAGTCTTCCCACAGTGTTGTTCCTCACTGTTCCAGTCTTCCCACAGTGTAGTTCCTCAGTGTTCCAGTCTTCCCACAGTGTTGTTCCTCATTGTTCCAGTCTTCCCACAGTGTAGTTCCTCAGTGTTCCAGTCTTCCCACAGTGTAGTTCCTCAGTGTTCCAGTCTTCCCACAGTGTAGTTCCTCAGTGTTCCAGTCTTCCCACAGTGTTGTTCCTCTCTCACAGTGTTCCCAGTTTTTTCCCACAGTGTAGTTCCTCAGTGTTCCAGTCTTCCCACAGTGTAGTTCCTCAGTGTTCCAGTCTTCCCACAGTGTAGTTCCTCAGTGTTCCAGTCTTCCCACAGTGTAGTTCCTCAGTGTTCCAGTCTTCCCACAGTGTAGTTCCTCAGTGTTCCACTCTTCCCACAGTGTAGTTCCTCAGTGTTCCAGTCTTCCCACAGTGTTGTTCCTCAGTGTTCCACTCTTCCCACAGTGTTGTTCCTCAGTGTTCCACTCTTCCCACAGTGTAGTTACTCATTGTTCCAGTCTTCCCACAGTGTTGTTCCTCAGTGTTCCAGTCTTCCCACAGTGTAGTTCCTCAGTGTTCCACTCTTCCCACAGTGTAGTTCCTCAGTGTTCCAGTCTTCCCACAGTGTAGTTCCTCAGTGTTCCAGTCTTCCCACAGTGTAGTTCCTCATTGTTCCAGTCTTCCCACAGTGTTGTTCCTCATTGTTCCAGTCTTCCCACAGTGTAGTTCCTCAGTGTTCCAGTCTTCCCCACCCCGTGCTTAGTGTTCCTCAGTGTTCCAGTCTTCCCACAGTGTAGTTCCTCAGTGTTCCAGTCTTCCCACAGTGTAGTTCCTCAGTGTTCCAGTCTTCCCACAGTGTAGTTCCTCAGTGTTCCAGTCTTCCCACAGTGTTGTTCCTCAGTGTTCCAGTCTTCCCACAGTGTAGTTCCTCAGTGTTCCACTCTTCCCACAGTGTAGTTCCTCAGTGTTCCAGTCTTCCCACAGTGTTGTTTCTTCCTCGTTATTATTATATATTGTGAAGAAGTCCTTGTATTAGGTCTCCAGAGTTTTTCTCTACATTCTTGGTCTTCTTCCTGTATATTTTATCTTATTTTGCTCAAAACTCGGGAACGCCTCAATTAATCTGCTTCAAATTTTCAACACTTGTATACGGTAACGAGGAACAAATTCTTGGAACAACTGGCATGTTCACATGCCCTATGACCCAAGTTGTTGAACACATTCCCAGCAACCTTAAATGGCTCGGATAACTTCCAAGATCCTCAGTGGCATGACTTTAAACGTTCAAAAAAGGTACAAAAAATCGACGACGTCGAAGAATGTAATTTAGCAGTGTAACACAGCAGTGTATCACAGCAGTGTAGCAGCAGATTTGACCATTTTATGAGCAAAATAGCAAGATTTTTGTTATTTCCGTTAAATCACGTTAAATAAGTTTCAGTTTAACTCTTCTGAACATCTTCAATATGTTATGGCTGATGCATCTTAGTTACCAGGATAGTAATATTAAGTTTCGTTTGCGTGATGGCAGATTTGTTGGACTCTGTGCCATAACTGGACGCTGACTCATCTGACCGGCTTCAAATTTTCAGCATTGTGTGGCTTTCTGAACACAAGATTCACGCTCTCACTGGATGACATAAGTCTAAATTTGCATCTAAACATCCATACAATGCACATATGTATGTACAGGTTATATATACACATGCACACATACATATATACATATGTACACATATACAAACACATATGCACACGTACTTATACACACACACATAAGCATTCATCTTCACATGTATACATAAAAATACATGTAAATACACAAATACACACATGCTTATATATGCACATAAATACACATACTGTATACATTTGAAGGTGCATATTTGTACAAAATTCACGGGGAAAAACATACACCTATACACAGTTATATTTTCTACATTGGAATTTGATGACCAAACTCCAATATTCGTTTTGCATTCACTGAGGCAGAGGAGGATGGTGTTACGGAACACGGGAATAACCTTCTCGGGACACTCTATACGAAACTCAACAGGATCGTCAAAATTAAACGAAAGGAACATGTGAAAGACCTGGGAATAATTATGTCAGCTGACCTTTCCTTCAAAGAACACAATAAGACCAAGGTCATGTCAGCCAGGAGGATGACGGGGTGGATAATGAGAACTTTCAAAACAAGGGAAATAATTACACTTTTTAAAATGCTTGTGCTCCCTCATTTGGAATATTGCTCAGTGTTGACGGCCCCGTTCAGAGCAGGAGAAATATCAGAGCTGGAACAGAGATCGTTTACGGCTCGCATAGAGCCAATAAAGCATTTAAATTACTGGGAACATCTTCCAATTTTAAATATGTACTCACTGGAGCGGAAGAGAGATACATGATAATATATACCTGGAAAGTACTTGAGAGCCTTGTCCCAAATCTTCATATTGCCATAACAACACACTAGAGTAAAAGCTATGGGAGAAGGTGCAAAATAAACCCAGTGAAAAGCAGGTGGACACAATAAGGAAACACTGTATCAACATTCGTGGCTCCAGATTATTCAACATCTTACCAGAAGATATCAGAAACACTGCTGGGACAAGTGTAGAAGCCTTCAAGAGGAAACTGGACAAGTATCTTCACTAGGTGCCAGATCAACCAGACTGTGATGGATATGTTGGTCAGCAGGCCACCAGCAGAAACAGCCTGATTGACCAGGCAAGCACCATACAAGCCTGGCTCTATGAGTGGAAAAACTCTCTGAATTCATCAAAGGTATATCAAAAGGTATATGCATCTAGTTTTTATCATTTCAGCAGTGGTAGTGAGCGCGCTCCCAAGACAACACATTGTGAATTACCGTTTGCACTAGTCACAACATAAACGCTACACAGTGTTGAGAGACTATGTTGGGGTGCACCTCATGGTCCCACACTCATTCCAGAGATAATCACTAGGTTCGAATGACCAATTTAGTTGACAAACGAGTGTAACTTTTATCAGGAAGGATAATTTTAAAAATAACAAGGTTAAATTATGTACTTACAGTTTTAAAACTGGACTCATGCTCAAGGTATGGGAGAAGTTCTCGATCAACTTGAATCAAACAAACCTGTAAGAGAGAGAGAATATCATAAGTAAATTCCAATCTATGTAAGTTGATTGATCAATCATGGCACTTAAATTGAACAGCAAGCCTTGCATTTGCAGTCCAAGTGCTGTACTGACTTAGTTTAGCCACAGTGTGTATAAGATTCCACCATAGTAAGTCTTATACAATAAATAACAATAGTCACTCACTCTCTTTTGGTAGGTATTGAGTGTTTAGGTAATTCTGAAGCATGTGAGAAAATAATTTGTATGAAGGGCCAGTTGTAAATGGTGTGTGTGTGTAGTAGGTAAATTTGGGGTGCCAGTAATAATAATGCTGAGCCTCTATTGAACCAGGTATGGAAAGAGGTTTGAGGTATTACACATTTTAAAAAAGAGGATAAATAGAACACGAGATATGATATAGGGCGTGATGACAGCAGTTTGCTGGACTATGTCTTAGTAGATAAAAAACTGACGAGTAGACTTCTAGATGTGTATGTTTTTAGAGGGGCAACAGATGTATAGAATCATTATTTAATGGTCGCTACAGCATGAGGTAGACGAGATATAAGGAGAATGTCATCAGTGGGTAAGAGAGAAGTGAAAGTCTGTAAATTAAAGGAGAGATTTAGGGTAAGATATAAACAACTACTGGAAGAAACGAGAAGGTGCAGGAAAGAATTTTTATAATGTAGAAGCGATATACGGAGAGCTGAGTATATGGAGAGTAAGAGAGAGAGGTTAAAACAGTAATGAGGGAATGAAAAGAAAACTAATGAGAGAGTGGGAGAGGTTTTATCAACAAATTTTCCTGAATAAGAAAAAAGTTTTGGAGTGAGATTGATAAACTGAGAAGGCCTATGGAACAAATGGCGTTAAGAGATAAAACAAGAGTCATTAGATGAGCAGATGCAGGTATTGGGAAGATTGAGGGAATATTCTGAGTTACTACTCACGAAATCGTAATACACGATTGCAAACAAATCACGGTTAACGAACTGGCCTTTCCTGTGAGTTTTAGGACTCACCTCGCCAAACCCCACCTGTCCCGTGATTAATTCTGATTTGTTCAATGTTAAGGGAGAGAGGCAGTAATTTTGTTGCATTTCGCAGGGAGATATAACATCTTGTATGAGTGAAGAAGAGCCAAATGTGAGTGTGGAGAGGTAGTGAAGCAATGGATAGAATGAAAGGGGGTAAAGCAGCTGGGACAGATGGGGCTAAGAAATATTAATAAGAGGTGGGATATAGTCCTGGAGTTGTTGGTCCATTTGTTCAATACATGCATGAGGGAGAAAAATACAAAGTAAAAGTGTAAGAATTATAGGAGAATAAGCCTGTTGTAAATACGGGTATGGTAGAGTTATTATTGAAATAATTAAAGGTAAGACAGAGAGTAGGACTGGAGATAAACAAGTAAGGTTTAGGAGGGATAGGGGATGTGTAGACTAAGTGTTTACAATGAAACACAGCACATAAGTGAACAATGTTTAAATATAAGTAATGTTTCATGGCATTTATGGATTTAGAAATGGCATATGATATTGTGGATAGGGGAGCAATGTGGCAGATGTTGCAAATGCATGGAACTGGTGGTAGGTTATTTAAAATAGTAAAGAGCTTTTATGTGGATAAAGCACCAGTTAGGATATGTTGGGGAGAGGGAGATTATTTCCCAGTAAAAGTAGGTCTTACACTGGGATGTGTGATGTCACCATGATTGTTTAACGTATATATAGATGAGACTGTAAAAGAAGTGTTAGGTAAAGATGTCGGATTAATGAATCTAATGCAGAGTGAGAATGTTACAGTCGATTTTTTGGGGAGATCCTGAAGAGAAGCTACAAAGGTTGGTAAACAAATTTTAGAGGGTAAGTAAAAGAATGAAATTAAAAATGAACACAGAAAAAAAAAGTGATGAGAGTATCAAAAAATGTAGGCAGAGAGAGATTGTATATCAGATTGGAAGCAGTAAGAAGGTGAATGTGTTCAGATATTTTGGAGTGGACTTGTCGGTGGCTGGTTCTGTGAAAGATGAGGTGAACCATAGAAATGAGGAAGAAAAAAAAGTGAATAATGCAATGAGGTATCTGTGTAGACAAAGAACTTTATCCATGAAGATAAATACGGGAATGTATCAGAGTTTAGTGGTACCAACACTGTTGCATGGGTGAGAACATGCTTCTTAAACGTCACAGCAAGGAGGCTGAGGGCAACAGAGATGTCGTGTTTGAGGGTATGGTGTGGTGTAATTATAAAGGTAATTCGGAGTTTGGAGATTAGGAGGTGTTGAGTTACCAAAGGACGAAGGAGGATTGTTGAGGTAGTTTGGACATCGAGAGAGAATGGAGAAAAGCAGGATGACTAGGAGGGCATACAAATCTGAGGGTGGAGGGAAGGAGGGATAGGGGACGTTTTAGGAAAGGTTGGAAGGTGGGTAAAGGTTTTGAGTGCTAGGGGCTTGGATATCCAACAGATTTGTGTGTTAGATAGGAGTGGAAGTGGCTTTTATATGACGTGCTGTTGGAGTGTGAGCATTTCAAGTGATTTAGGGAAACTGGTTAATAGGAATTCTGTAGGTGGTAATACAGTGCCTGCACTATGAAGAAGGGTTGAGAATGTTGGGGGTTTGGAGGGTCATCTGAACTGCTATGTCAGCAAGTTTCTGGCAACATAGTGAATCAGTCAGTTACTCTAAGAAACACCACAATGCATATAAACACAAAACTAAACTATTTAATATTTAAACTCCAAGAACATAAATATTGTATTCACAATAGATGAGGCAAATAGCAAATTATCATTTCTTGACGTAAATGTTAAGCTTACTAACAGTACACTACCCTTTGCACGAACTTTCAGGAAAATGCCATAAAGTTTCAATGATAAGATGCAACTCAAAGTGTTCCATTTGGTCTACATTTGATAGTGAAAATAAATTTCCTGGAAATATATTTATAAGAGATATCCACTACCATTAAGGAAATATTGGAATCATTCTTGGAAAAAAGTTCTCTAATAAAATGTCTTTGGTTACAGTTCCTAAATATGCTCGCTACATTAAACTTCCATTTTATGGACATTTGATTTATATTAGAAAGCAATATTCAAAATTACTACACGCTGCTTGCCCACAAAATAAACTTAAATTCATTTTTGTAAATTTACTTACATATATATTATTGCCCACCTATGCTCCTCACTGAAAGAGAGATCTAGGTGCAATAATAAAAGAATTTATCATCGCTTCTTTTCTTAGGGAATCAAAAATCACAAGTAAAAAATTCAAAGGCCTTTTAATTGTCATATTGTTTCTTAGAAACATATCAATAATAAAATATTGGCTTTCTCTCGTACCTTACGAGTGTGAAACTACAGTGAACTGGGCAGAGCAAGGGACAAGGCATCATTTAGATTATGCTGCACAGTTTTGGTCACCGTATTACAGAATGGATACAAATGCTCTGGAAAACGTACAAAGGAGGATGATTAAGTTGATCCCATGTATCAGAAATCTTCCCTATGAGGATAGACTGAGGGCCCTGAATCTGCACTCTCTAGAAAGGCGTAGAATTAAGGGGATATGATTGAGGTGTATAAATGGAAAACAAGAATAAATAAAGGGGATGCAAATAGCGTGCTAAAAATATCTAGTATTGACAGGACTCGCAGCAATGGCTTTAAGTTGGATAAATTCAGATTCAGGAAGGATATAGGAAAGCATTGGTTTGGTAATAGAGTTGTCGATGAGTGGAACAAACTCCCGATTACAGTTATAGAGGCTAAAACGTTGTGTAGTTTTAAAAATAGGCTAGATAAATATATGAGTGGGTGCGGGTGGGGATGAGTTGGTCCTGACTAGTTTGTGCTACTAGGTCAGATGCCGTGCTCCTTCCTTAAGTGAATGTAACCTGGCCTGGCTGGGTCGGGGCATTGGCTTAAGCCGGTGGGAGCCTTGGACCTGCCTCGCATGGGCCAGTAGGCCTGCTGCAGTGTTCCTTCTTTCTTATGTTCTTATACACATGACCTTAAGGTAATTTCACCATTCACACAAATGAGTTTCAACATAACCTCACAGGGTTCTTCAGACCGCCTGGGTATTTAACAAAGTAATTTCAACGGGACGTGAGATACACGTGCGTCCACTTTGAGAACCTTAACACATTTATCAAAGTAATGAAGCTCTGTTACAAGATTACCCAAGATGTACCATGGGTTGAAGAGGAGCTGCTCTGCCAGTAGTGTGAGAGAGGTGACCTAACATAAGGTAGGTCACGTGTATACGCTGAGGCAGCTCGGGTAACCACACACAGGTTCTTACACAGGTGCTTCACATCTCACACTGTTACACCTAACCTAATACATTACATAATTTTACTATGTACATTAATTTACTTGATTCCATTTGGTAACTTTATATGAAACCCCAGATAATATTATATAGTCGAACTTGCTTATTTTAGCATTTAATAAGGGAATTCTCAATATGATTTTAAGTGATATCGGCTCAAAGTAATGTGGAAGATGACCAGGGGCAACAATATATATATATATATATATATATATATATATATATATATATATATATATATATATATATATATATATATATATATATCGTGCCGAATAAGTAAAACTTGCGATTTTGGCTTAATTAGGAACGCACCTCTTGCCGAATAGGGCAAGCGAAAATTTGTGTGTGCAATAATTTCAGAGGGCTGAAGAGGGGTTGTTGAGGTGGTTTGGTCATTTAGAGAGAATGGATCAAAGTAGAATGACTTGGAGAGCGTATAAATCTGTAGGGAAGGAAGGCGGGGTAGGGGTCGTCCTAGAAAAGGTTGGAGGGAAGGGGTAAAGGAGGTTTTGTGGGCGAGGGGCTTGGACTTCCATCAAGCATGTGTGAGCGTGTTAGATAGGAGTGAATGGAGACGAATGGTTTTTGGGACATGACGATCTGTTGGAGTGTGAGCAGGGTAACATTGTGTGAAGGGATTCAGGGAAACCAGTTAATTGATTTAGTTGGACTTGAGTCCTGGAAATGGGAAGTACAATGCCTGCACTTTAAAGGAGGGGTCTGAGATAGTGACAGCTGGGAGGGACTTTTCTCAGCTGTCGTATCTGAGCTCCTCTGCAAAGACAGTGATTATGTGTGAGTGTGGTGAAAGTGTTGAATGATGATGAAAGTTTTTTCTTTTTGGGGATTTTCTTTCTTTTTGGGTCACCCTGCCTCGGTGGGAGACGGCCGACTTGTTAAAAAAAAAAAAAAAAAAAAAAAAAAAAAAAAAAATAATAATTTCGCAAAAATCACTCTGAATCTAACGAAAAAAAATATTTTATTGTGTTTGTTTATTAAATTATTGTAAACTTATATAAAAATATATTTAATTGGATTAGGCTAAATTAAACTGCGAGTGTTATAAGGTTAGGTAAGTTTCCTAAGATTCTTTAGGTACAAAATCATTAATTTTTATATTAATATAAATGAAAAAATATATCTTTAAATGTATAAGAGAAAATTTTAGAAAGGACTTAATTTTAAATGAGTTCTTGATAATTGACCAGTTTTACCTATTCGGCACGACACACACACATATATATATCTATATACATATATATATATATATATATATATATATATATGGAAGAAATCACAATACACATACGCACACGAGACCTAAATTCTCTATCGTATTACAATCCAGTGGATTCTTTAAAGAAAACGGACTTTCAACTTCTTTGAATGTTCGTGAGACTTGGGTAATGCGCATGCAATGCCTGAAATGTATCATAAGAACATAAGAAAGAAGGAACACTGCAGCAGGCCTACTGGCCCATGCGAGGCAAGTCCAATTCTCCCACCGACTTAAGCCAATGCCTTGACCTGGTCAGGTCAGTCACATTCACTTGGAAATAAATGGTATAAAATACCGACACAATGGAAAAATAAACACATAAGCAGTATAATGTGATCCTTTATTGACAACGTTTCGCCCACACAGTGGGCTTTATCCACATCCAACCTAGTAGCACAAGCTAGTCAGGTCCAACTCACACCCACTCATGTATTTATCTAACCTAGTTTTAAAACTACACAACGTCTTAGCTTCTATGACGGTACTCAGGAGTTTGTTCCACTCATCCACAACTCTATTACCAAACCAATGCAGAGACGGTGGAAGTCCACCAATTCTGCTTCAGACTTTCACGTGACTGGTTGTTTTGAACCAGTAATAAGCATAGCAGTGGGGGCCCGAAACTGCTGCACACTAAATTGCTAGCTCACTGATCGAGGGGGCATGCCACAGTGGGTGTGTGACACACCTGCAATAAATGTAACACACTCGACACACACCAGATGTGAGAGTTACAACCCCAGAGTGTTGATGAGACACTTGCTTCACCACCTTGTCTGAAGGCAAGACAAGACAAGACAAGACAAGACAAGACAAGACAAGACAAGACAAGACAAGACAAGACAAGACAAGGCAAGGCAAGGCGGTAAAGCAAGGCAAGGCAAGGCAAAGCAAGCACACACACACACACAATGTATATCAGTAGTGTAAACTAATTAAAAGCAACTTGTGGTACAGTGTTTTCTTCTTTTGGTCCGTCTTAAATCTAGTGGTGAAGATGAGCTGAGGAGCTGTGTAGCTGAGCTGAGAGCTCTCCAAGCTAATGAGACAAATACTCAACATGGGGTAAATATTGACCAGCAAATCATTCTTGTTTCTTTGTTTACTTTCCATAATCACATTTTTCCATATTAATAAATAATATGGCAAGAAAACTTAAATGTTCTCAGTGTATTTAAGGATCTCCAAATTACATGGGATTTCATGGCGGATAATATAAGTGAACATGAAATAAGAAAGTGGAGGTAATAAAAAACGAGGTCAGTAAAAAAAAAAAAGAATTGAAATCACGAGATAATTACGAATTGAGTTTTTACTGGAAGGTAATTAGCGTGATGATGATGATGATGATGACAGTAATTATGTAATGAACACTCCAAGTGATCACTTTCAGTGAGGGCTCATAACATACGAAGGAGAGTTGATTTTCACAGTGAAGGGACATGTTCACCCAGTGAAGGGTCACGGGACATGTTCACCCAGTGAAGGGTCACGGGACATGTTCACCCAGTGAAGGGTCACGGGACATGTTCACCCAGTGAAGGGTCACGGGTCATGTTCACACAGTGAAGGGTCACGGGACATGTTCACCCAGTGAAGGGTCACGGGTCATGTTCACACAGTGAAGGGTCACGGGACATGTTCACCCAGTGAAGGGTCACGGGTCATGTTCACACAGTGAAGGTCACGGGACATGTTCACCCAGTGAAGGGTCACGGGTCATGTTCACACAGTGAAGGGTCACGGGACATGTTCACAGTGTGTATATTTAGAGGTAGGCCCTCAAGTATCTTCCATGTGTAATTATCATGTATTTCTGTCCTCTCCACTTCAGACAGTACATTCCCAGTAATCTGAGGTATTCCCAATAGTGTAAATGTTCTATGGACTCTATACGGGCAGTAAACAATCTCTACATTTTTCTACTCTGATATCTCTCCTGCCTTGAACGGATCTCTTAACACCGAACACTATTCTAAACGAGAGAGCACAAGTGATTGGAATACTGTCATCAGTGACATTATTTTTCTTATAAGGAAAGTTCTCATAATCCAACCTGTTATTTTTTCTCCCCTTCACGGTATTTACATTATGTTCTCGAAATAACAGGTCATTTATCATTACATTCAAGTGTTTTACATGTTCCTTGTAGTTCCATGAGATAGTGCTCTTGTTCTTGTGTATCTAGTGTTCCATATGTGAGCAGGAAGTATTTGTCGCCATTTTCTCTTACCCACTGCAACACTGCTTATATCCTCTTGCAGTTGTTTCCTGTCTTTTATCAAGGTGACTTTAATGCTCATTTTTGTATCGTCCAAAAAACATGACACAAACCTGTGTCGAGTGCTTTTACCTATGTCTGTTATAAAGATGATTATTATTGTATACATGGGGGAGCGCTAAACCCGGTGGATTATGCAGCGCTTATGTGGGGGTGGGGATGGAAGGTATTTAGGCTCAATTCGGGGAACCGGAACACAGATCCAATTCCCCAGATCAAGAGCCCCTCACCAGTGTCAAGAAACCTCCCTTGAGGGGCTATAAGGATGAGAAACACAAGTTTTTACTTTGCTAAAGCTAAATTTGTCTTTATTTACTACTACTCATTTTTTGTGCTCTATTTGTTACCAAATTCTACATTTATTTTCATACTTTTCCTGCTATACGTATTGAGCTTATTATATGAGCTATCACTCCATGATCACGTGTGTTAAATGCCTCAGGCAAGCACATGCACACCACATCTGCGTCTTCAGATTCCTTCAAAGCCTCAGGAAGCCTATCACAATAGTTGTGACAAGCCGCTCGGAGATTAAGAGGCGGCCGACACGAGTCAGGACTCAACTCCCGCGAGTACAACCTCAGGTTCAATGGCCTGTTAACCTGAGTGTAAAAGGGAGCTTGGAGCAAAGAAACACAGTAGAAAATGCTTTGAATTTGTATTTCCTTCACCAAGCAGTTAGATTAATATCAGACTTTTGTCTTTTCCTTCACCAATTATTACAAAAGGGCTTTACAAGTATTTACACTATATACACAAAGAGTAGTATTAGTGTACGCCACGGATGTCAAGGCAAAAACAGCAGCCAAAAGACAAACCACCTACCACAACCAGCTCAATGCAGGAATACCAATGACAAACTGCGAGTGGTATCCACGTCACCTTTGTCATTGTTAAACTCGCATTTTAATTGGCTGAACCGAGTCGTTGATTTGATGATGGGGCCCCATCGTCAAACCCTTAACGATGGTTCGCTGGTTGGAGGGGAGCCTATGTGGGTGTGTTTAACATGCTCCGAATAAAGATTACATACTCTTTGCATGCAACAGTGGAAATAGTTCAATACCCCATAACAGCACCATCAAAGAATCAAAGCGCTATTACTGCGCCACCATAACACCATCACAGCACCATCATACCACCATCACAGCAAAACCACCACAGGAGCATCAAAGCACCACGACAAACTTCTAGGATCTGAATTTAATCCATGTAACACGTCTTAGAGGTTACCAACAATACCCTCCGTAAATTCTTCCCTCCAAAAATGTTGAAGGTTACAAACAATACCCTCCAGACCTTCCCTCCAACAATGTTGAAGGTTACAAACAATACCCTCCACACCTCTTTACCTCCAACATATGTTGAAGGTTACAAACAATATCCTCCAGACCTCACTCCCTCCAACAATGTTGAAGGTTACAAACAATATCCTCCAGACCTCCTTCCCTCCAACAATGTTGAAGGTTACAAACAATACCCTCCACAGTCTGTGGCAGTAATAAAAGTCTGGTGGAAGACAAGCTGGCATAATTACAAACATCACTGCGTGGACCAAGGGAATTAATTGATAGCAATCATTGTTGAGGGTACTGTTATGAGTGTACCAGAGTTGTCCCACCAGCACACCTCTCACATTGTTGAGGGTACTGTTATGAGTGTACCAGAGTTGTCCCACCAGCACACCTCTCACATTGTTGAGGGTACTGTTATGAGTGTACCAGAGTTGTACCCCAGCACACCTCTCACATTGTTGAGGGTACTGTTATGAGTGTACCAGAGTTGTACCACCAGCACACCTCTCACATTGTTGAGGGTACTGTTATGAGTGTACCAGAGTTGTCCCACCAGCACACCTCTCACATTGTTGAGGGTACTGTTATGAGTGTACCAGAGTTGTACCACCAGCACACCTCTCACATTGTTGAGGGTACTGTTATGAGTGTACCAGAGTTGTACCACCAGCACACCTCTCACATTGTTGAGGGTACTGTTATGAGTGTACCAGAGTTGTCCAACCAGCACACCTCTGGCATTGAGGGTACTGTTATGAGTGTACCAGAGTTGTCCCACCAGCACACCTCTCACATTGTTGAGGGTACTGTTATGAGTGTACCAGAGTTGTACCCCAGCACACCTCTCACATTGTTGAGGGTACTGTTATGAGTGTACCAGAGTTGTCCCACCAGCACACCTCTCACATTGTTGAGGGTACTGTTATGAGTGTACCAGAGTTGTCCCACCAGCACACCTCTCACATTGTTGAGGGTACTGTTATGAGTGTACCAGAGTTGTCCCACCAGCACACCTCTCACATTGTTGAGGGTACTGTTATGAGTGTACCAGAGTTGTCCCACCAGCACACCTCTCACATTGTTGAGGGTACTGTTATGAGTGTAGTACCAGAGTTGTCCCACCAGCACACCTCTCACATTGTTGAGGGTACTGTTATGAGAGTACCAGAGTTGTCCCACCAGCACACCTCTCACATTAATGAGGGTACTGTTATGAGTGTACCAGAGTTGTCCCACCAGCACACCTCTCACATTGTTGAGGGTACTGTTACGAGTGTACCAGAGTTGTACCCCAGCACACCTCTCACATTGTTGAGGGTACTGTTACGAGTGTACCAGAGTTGTACCCCAGCACACCTCTCACATTGTTGAGGGTACTGTTATGAGTGTAGTACCAGAGTTGTCCCACCAGCACACCTCTCACATTGTTGAGGGTACTGTTATGAGTGTACCAGTGTTGTACCCCAGCACACCTCTCACATTGTTGAGGGTACTGTTATGAGTGTACCAGAGTTGTCCCACCAGCACACCTCTCACATTGAGGGTACTGTTAGAGCGTACCAGAGTTGTCCCACCAGCACACCTCTCACTTGAGGGTACTGTTATGAGTGTACCAGAGTTGTACCACCAGCACACCTCTCACATTGTTGAGGGTACTGTTATGAGTGTACCAGAGTTGTCCCACCAGCACACCTCTCACATTGTTGAGGGTACTGTTATGAGTGTACCAGAGTTGTCCCACCAGCACACCTCTCACATTGTTGAGGGTACTGTTATGAGTGTACCAGAGTTGTACCACCAGCACACCTCTCACATTGTTGAGGGTACTGTTATGAGTGTACCAGAGTTGTCCCACCAGCACACCTCTCACATTGTTGAGGGTACTGTTATGAGTGTACAAGAGTTGTCCCACCAGCACACCTCTCACATTGTTGAGGGTACTGTTATGAGTGTACCAGAGTTGTACCACCAGCACACCTCTTACGTTGTTCAGGGCACTGTTATGAGTGTACCAGAGTTGTACCACCAGCACACCTCTTATGTTGTTGAGGGTACTGTTATGAGTGTACCAGAGTTGTCCCACCAGCACACCTCTCACATTGTTGAGGGTACTGTTATGAGTGTACCAGAGTTGTCCCACCAGCACACCTATCACATTGTTGAGGGTACTGTTATGGAGTGTACCAGAGTTGTACCACCAGCACACCCTCACATTGTTGAGGGTACTGTTATGAGTGTACCAGAGTTGTCCCACCAGCACACCTCTCACATTGTTGAGGGTACTGTTATGAGTGTACCAGAGTTGTACCCCAGCACACCTCTCACATTGTTGAGGGTACTGTTATGAGTGTACCAGAGTTGTCCCACCAGCACACCTCTCACATTGAGGGTACTGTTACGAGCGTACCAGAGTTGTCCCACCAGCACACCTCTCACATTAAGGGTACTGTTATGAGTGTACCAGAGTTGTCCCACAAACACACCTCTCACATTGTTGAGGGTACTGTTATGAGTGTACCAGAGTTGTACCCCAGCACACCTCTCACATTGTTGAGGGTACTGTTATGAGTGTACCAGAGTTGTCCCACCAGCACACCCTCACATTGTTGAGGGTACTGTTATGAGTGTACCAGAGTTGTACCACCAGCACACCTCTCACATTGTTGAGGGTACTGTTATGAGTGTACCAGAGTTGTCCCACCAGCACACCTCTCACATTGTTGAGGGTACTGTTATGAGTGTACAAGAGTTGTCCCACCAGCACACCTCTCACATTGTTGAGGGTACTGTTATGAGTGTACCAGAGTTGTACCACCAGCACACCTCTCACATTGTTGAGGGTACTGTTATGAGTGTACCAGAGTTGTCCAACCAGCACACCTCTCACATTGTTGAGGGTACTGTTATGAGTGTACCAGAGTTGTACCACCAGCACACCTCTCACATTGTTGAGGGTACTGTTATGAGTGTACCAGAGTTGTACCACCAGCACACTCTCACATTGTTGAGGGTACTGTTATGAGAAATATAGAGTTGAGACCAAGCACACCTCTCACATTGTTGAGGGTACTGTATGAGTGACCAGAGTTGTACCATCAGACACTAGTAAGTAACAGCAGTGATGAGAAAAGTAGTAGAAGTGATGAGGAAAGTAGCAGCAGCAGTGAGGAGGAAAGTAGCAGCAGCAGTGAGGAGGAAAGGAGCAGCAGCAGTGAGGAGGAAAGTAGCAGCAGCATGAGGAGGAAAGTAGCAGCAGCAGTGAGGAGGAAAGTAGCAGCAGCAGTGAGGAGGAAAGTAGCAGCAGCAGTGATGAGAAAGTAGCAGCAGCAAGTGAGGAGGAAAGTAGCAGCAGCAGTGAGGAGGAAAGTAGCAGCAGCAGAGGAGGAGAAAGCAGTGAGAAAGTAGCAGCAGCAGTGAGGAGGAAAGTAGCAGCAGCAGTGAGGAGGAAAGTGAGAAGCAGCAGTGAGGAGGAAAGTAGCAGCAGCAGTGAGGAGGAAAGTAGCAGCAGCAGTGAGGAGGAAAGTACAGCAGCGAGAGAAAGCAAAGTGAGGAGGAAAGTAGCAGCAGCAGTGATGAGGAAAGTAGCAGCAGCAGTGAGGATGAAAGTAGCAGCAGCAGTGAGGAGGAAAGTAGCAGCAGCAGTGATGAGGAAAGTAGCAGCAGCAATGATGAGGAAAGTAGCAGCAGCAGGAGGAGGAAAGTAGCAGCAGCAGTGAGGAGGAAAGTAGCAGCAGCAGTGAGGAGGAAAGTAGCAGCAGCAGTGATGAGGAAAGTAGCAGCAGCAGTGATGAGGAAAGTAGCAGCAGCAGTGATGAGGAAAGTAGCAGCAGCAGTGAGGAGGAAAGTAGCAGCAGCAGTGATGAGGAAAGTAGCAGCAGCAGTGATGAGGAAAGTAGCAGCAGCAATGATGAGGATAGTAGCAGCAGCAGTGAGGAAAGTAGCAGCAGCAGTGAGGAGGAAAGTAGCAGCAGCAGTGAGGAGGAAAGTAGCAGCAGCAGTGAGGAGGAAAGTAGCAGCAGCAGTGATGAGGAAAGTAGCAGCAGCAGTGAGGAGGAAAGTAGCAGCAGCAGTGATGAGGAAAGTAGCAGCAGCAGTGAGGAGGAAAGTAGCAGCAGCAATGAGGAGGAAAGTAGCAGCAGCAGTGAGGAAAGCGCCAGCAACAATAAGGAAAGTAGCAGCAGCAGTGAGGAAGGTGTCACAAAATGCGACATCTATTAAGTGAAGATATACCTCTAGTACCCAGACTGTTTCTGGTTTTGTAACATTTGTTAGAGAGTATTGTAGTCGAGGTGTTCTGTAATATTAGCTGGCTTCTCAACACCATGAGATTACATCTAAATAAAAATTGAGATCTTAAATAACAATGGTGTCTAGGTGGTAATAGTTACAGTTAATGTAACTTGAATAATTCAGGAAATAAGCTCCTACACAACTCTTGGAGTATAACTTGGTATATTTATGTATCGCACTTATTCTGTACATATAATATGGTGCTAAGGGCACATTTGATAAAATACTTAACTACTCTTAATAAGTAACGTCTGGTACGTTGCTATGACGAGATGTACTCAAATGTACAAGAGTAACAGTGTGTAAGTGTGAGTGTTTGTGTAAGTGTTCAATACGTGCTCGGATTGACTCGACTTACTTAAAATGTGACTAACAAGTCCCTAAATAAGCAAACTTCTCAACCAACAAGGCAAACAAACAGCTTGCTTGGACAATGTGACGACCCATTAGCAGGAGTGAACAACACAACAGCAGGCAAGAAATCAACAACAAAAAAGACCATAACTGCAGACCTTCAGCAGATACTACACAAAAGTCATGAAACTCCCTTATTCCTGAAACTGAGTTCAGCAATTCCAATTTCCTGACTACGACAGTGCGTAGATGCCAGAACAAATGTAGGTCTCGAGTTGAACTTGGGACCAGACATATAGTGTCTCCACGACACAAACTTTGAAAACGTCAAATATTGCAAAGCCTTAATAATGCTCTATAAACAGAGCTGCACAGAGTTACAGGAAGTATGTCCCGGCTTACCATCGGAGACATACTCTACCAAAAACAGTCTAAATAAAACGAGATGACATAATAAAGAGACCATGTTTCTTCAACGAGCAGCAGCAGCGAGAGAGAGAGAGAGAGAGAGAGAGAGAGAGAGAGAGAGAGACAGAGACAGAGACAGAGACGAAAAAAAAAGAGAGAGAGAGAGAGAGAGAGAGAGGGGGGTGAGGCAGGTCCACCAATAAGTCAGGTTGGGTACCAGGTAGCGCTTGACACGAACAATATAACAAGCGGGCAGGTAGTTTGCAAGTGCTGGCAGCCAATCAAAACTCTCCAACAGCAAGCACAATGAGAAGTGTAGTTATTACATCCTACTTACCTAAGATAATATAACTAGTCAAATAATAATATAAAGCATGAAATTTTCATTTTAGCTATTAATGAAAACATCAGTAATATAAAATTATATGAATAAAATTTATATACAAAATATTTACTGCGTCCTTTCTCTGGGGTCGCAATAGAAAGTAACAACAGTGAGGAAAGTAGCAACAGCAGTGAGGAAAGTAGCAGCAGTGAGGAAAGCAGCAGCAACGGTGAAGGTAGCAGCAACAGAAAAGGCAGTAAGGTATTTAACACCAATAACCTCAACACATGACGAAGTGTTTGGGCAGCAGCAGGTGGCTGGCAGTACAAGCAGTAAGACTGCTCTCAAGTGCAGCAGGTGGCTGGCAGTACAAGCAGTAAGACTGCTCTCAAGTGCAGCAGGTGGCTGGCAGTACAAGCAGTAAGACTGCTCTCAAGTGCAGCAGGTGGCTGGCAGTACAAGCAGTAAGACTGCTCTCAAGTGCAGCAGGTGGCTGGCAGTACAAGCAGTAAGACTGCTCTCAAGTGCAGCAGGTGGCTGGCAGTACAAGCAGTAAGACTGCTCTCAAGTGCACCAGGTGGCTGGCAGTACAAGCAGTAAGACTGCTCTCAAGTGCAGCAGGTGGCTGGCAGTACAAGCAGTAAGACTGCTCTTAAGTGCAGCAGGTGGCTGGCAGTACAAGCAGTAAGACTGCTCTCAAGTGCAGCAGGTGGCTGGCAGTACAAGCAGTAAGACTGCTCTCAAGTGCAGCAGGTGGCTGGCAGTACAAGCAGTAAGACTGCTCTCAAGTGCACCAGGTGGCTGGCAGTACAAGCAGTAAGACTGCTCTCAACTGCAGCAGGTGGCTGGCAGTACAAGCAGTAAGACTGCTCTCAAGTCATCTCAACATTTGTGGTTGTCAAATAAAGTGACACTTTCATAGACACACTAAGTGACTGGTGTCACTTACTGAGTTTATCACTTGTACACACATTTAGTTATCTAAGCTTCACTCTTTAAGAAATATCAGGCATGTGTCTCTCTAAAAGCTACAGTATCTGTTCCTGAGAGAAGGCTGTTCTTAAAGGAAGGTTCTTTGTTCCTGAGAGAAGGCTGTTCTTAAAGAAAGGTTCTTTGTTCCTGAGAAAAGGCTGTTCTTAAAGAAAGGTTCTATGTTCCTGAGAAAAGGCTGTTCTTAAAGGAAGGTTCTTTGTTCCTGAGAGAAGGCTGTTCTTAAAGGAAGGTTCTTTGTTCCTGAGAAAAGGCTGTTCTTAAAGGAAGGTTCTTTGTTCCTGAGAGAAGGCTGTTCTTAAAAGAAGGTTCTTTGTTCCTGAGAGAAGGCTGTTCTTAAAGGAAGGTTCTTTGTTCCTGAGAGAAGGCTGTTCTTAAAGGAAGGTTCTTTGTTCCTGAGAGAAGGCTGTTCTTAAATAAAGGTTCTATGTTCCTGAGAAAAGGCTGTTCTTAAAGGAAGGTTCTTTGTTCCTGAGAGAAGGCTGTTCTTAAAGGAAGGTTCTTTGTTCCTGAGAGAAGGCTGTTCTTAAAAGAAGGTTCTTTGTTCCTGAGAGAAGGCTGTTCTTAAAAGGTTCTTTGTTCCTGAGAAGGCTGTTCTTAAAAGTTCTTTGTTCCTGAGAAAGGCTGTTCTTAAAAGGGAAAGGGTTTTTTGTTCCTGAGAGAAGGCTGTTCTTAAAAGAAGGTTCTTTGTTCCTGAGAGAAGGCTGTTCTTAAAAGAAGGTTCTTTGTTCCTGAGAGAAGGCTGTTCTTAAAAGGTTCTTTGTTCCTGAGAGAAGGCTGTTCTTAAAAGTTCTTTGTTCCTGAGAGAAGGCTGTTCTTAAAAGGTTCTTTGTTCCTGAGAGAAGGCTGTTCTTAAAGGAAGGTTCTTTGTTCCTGAGAGAAGGCTGTTCTTAAAGGAAGGTTCTTTGTTCCTGAGAGAAGGCTGTTCTTAAAAGAAGGTTCTTTGTTCCTGAGAGAAGGCTGTTCTTAAAGGAAGGTTCTTTGTTCCTGAGAGAAGGCTGTTCTTAAAGGAAGGTTCTTTGTTCCTGAGAGAAGGCTGTTCTTAAATAAAGGTTCTATGTTCCTGAGAAAAGGCTGTTCTTAAAGGAAGGTTCTTTGTTCCTGAGAGAAGGCTGTTCTTAAAGGAAGGTTCTTTGTTCCTGAGAAAAGGCTGTTCTTAAAGGAAGGTTCTTTGTTCCTGAGAGAAGGCTGTTCTTAAAGGAAGGTTCTTTGTTCCTGAGAGAAGGCTGTTCTTAAAAGAAGGTTCTTTGTTCCTGAGAGAAGGCTGTTCTTAAAAGGTTCTTTGTTCCTGAGAGAAGGCTGTTCTTAAAAGTTCTTTGTTCCTGAGAGAAGGCTGTTCTTAAAGGAAGGTTCTTTGTTCCTGAGAGAAGGCTGTTCTTAAAAGAAGGTTCTTTGTTCCTGAGAGAAGGCTGTTCTTAAAAGAAGGTTCTTTGTTCCTGAGAGAAGGCTGTTCTTAAAGGAAGGTTCTTTGTTCCTGAGAGAAGGCTGTTCTTAAAGGAAGGTTCTTTGTTCCTGAGAGAAGGCTGTTCTTAAAAGGTTCTTTGTTCCTGAGAGAAGGCTGTTCTTAAAAGGTTCTTTGTTCCTGAGAGAAGGCTGTTCTTAAAAGGTTCTTTGTTCCTGAGAGAAGGCTGTTCTTAAAAGGTTCTTTTGTTCCCTGAGAGAAGGCTGTTCTTAAAGAAGGTTCTTTGTTCCTGAGAAGGCTGTTCTTAAAGAAGGTTCTTTGTTCCTGAGAGAAGGCTGTTCTTAAAAGGTTCTTTGTTCCTGAGAGAAGGCTGTTCTTAAAGGAAGGTTCTTTGTTCCTGAGAGAAGGCTGTTCTTAAAAGGTTCTTTGTTCCTGAGAGAAGGCTGTTCTTAAAGGAAGGTTCTTTGTTCCTGAGAGAAGGCTGTTCTTAAAGGAAGGTTCTTTGTTCCTGAGAGAAGGCTGTTCTTAAGGAAGGTTCTTTGTTCCTGAGAGAAGGCTGTTCTTAAAGGAAGGTTCTTTGTTCCTGAGAAAAGGCTGTTCTTAAAGGAAGGTTCTTTGTTCCTGAGAGAAGCTGTTCTTAAAAGGTTCTTTGTTCCTGAGAGAAGCTGTTCTAAAAGGTTCTTTGTTCCTGAGAGAAGGCTGTTCTAAAAGTTCTTTGTTCCTGAGGAAGGCTGTTCTTAAAAGGTTCTTTGTTCTGAGAGAAGGCTTTCTTAAAGGAAGGTTCTTTGTCTGAGAAGGCTGTTCTTAAAGGAAGTCTTTGTTCCTGAGAGAAGGCTGTTCTTAAAGGAAGGTTCTTTGTTCCTGAGAGAAGCTGTTCTTAAAGAAGTTCTTTGTTCTGAGAGCTGTTCTTAAGGTTTTTTTCCTGAGAGAAGGCTGTTCTTAAAGGAAGGTTCTTTGTTCCTAGAAAGCTGTTCTTAAGAAGTCTTGTTCTGAGAAGCTGTTCTTAAAGGAAGTTCTTTTTCCTAGAACTGTTTTAAGAAGTTCTTTGTTCCTGAGAGAAGGCTGTTCTTAAAAGGTCTGTTCTTTTGTTCTTTTACTGAGAGAAGGCTGTTCTTAAAAGTTTTTGTTCCTAGAGAAGGTGTCTTAAAGGTTCTTTGTTCCTGAGAGAAGGTGTTCTTAAAGGTTTTGTTCCTGAGAGAAGTGTTCTAAAGGAAGTTTTGTTCCGAGAGAAGAGTGTTCTAAAGGAAGGTTCTTTGTTCTGAGAGAAGTTGTTCATTAAAGGAAGGTTCTTTGTTCTGAGAGAATGCTGTTCTAAAGGAAGTCTTTGTTCCTGAGAGAAGGCTGTCTTAAAGGTTTGTTCCTGGAAGCTGTTCTTAAAAGTGTTCCTAAGTAAAGGAAGGTTCTTTGTTCTGAAGAACTGTTCTTAAGGTTCTTTGTTCCTGTGACAATTCTTAAAGGATTTCTTGTCCTGAAAAGTCCAAGATGTATCTTTGTTCCAGTCAGTATGTGCTCTTTGTTTCAGTCCATATGTGTACTCTTTTTTTCATCGTATGTGTACTTTTGTTTCAGTCAGTATGTGTACTTTTTTCAGTCCTGATGAAGTACTTTGTTCAGTCAGTATGTACTCTTTGTTGTCTGAGGAATGTTATCAGTAAAGGACTTTGTTTCGAGCAAGAATGTTAATCTTTGTTTCAGAGAATATTGTTAATCTTTGTTTCAGAGAGATTGTTATAAGGTACTCTTTGTTTCAGAGAGAAGATTGTTTAATATATGGACAGTTTGTTTCAGTCCAGATTGTTTAAAGATTTGTTTCAGTCAAGTATGTGTCTTAAAAGTTTAATAAGGAATTGTCTCTTTGTTTGAACAGATACCCTTGTTTCCATTGTTTTGTCCTGTTGGTACATTGGTTTTAGTCCTGTCTGACTCTATTTTCAATCCTAGGATTTTGTGTACAGTCCAGTATATGTACTCTTTTTCAGTCCAGTATGTGTACTCTTTGTTTCAGTCCAGTATGTGTACTCTTTGTTTCAGTCCAGTATGTGTACTCTTTGTTTCAGTCCAGTATGTGTACTCTTTGTTTCAGTCCAGTATGTGTACTCTTTGTTTCAGTCCAGTATGTGTACCTTGTGTTTATCAGTATGTGTACTTTTGTTTCGAGTCCAGTATGTTACTCTTGTTTCAGTCCAGTAGTGCTTGGTGTAGTGATATCTTGTTTAATCATTGTGTGCTTTTGTTTCAGTGTATGTGTTCTTGTTTAAGTCAGTATGGTACTCTTGGTTTAGTGTAGGGATTCTTTACCCATATTGGTAGTTGGCTGGGGTGTAGTGATGATTCTGGTGTGATCATTGTAGTGCTGGGGTGTAGTGATGATTCTGGTGTAATCATTGTAGTGCTGGGGTGTAGTGATGATTCTGGTGTGATCATTGTAGTGCTGGGGTGTAGTGATGATTCTGGTGTGATCATTGTAGTGCTGGGGTGTAGTGATGATTCTGTTGTGATCATTGTAGTGCTGGGGTGTAGTGATGATTCTGGTGTGATCATTGTAGTGCTGGGGTGTAGTGATGATTCTGGTGTGATCATTGTAGTGCTGGGGTGTAGTGATGATTCTGGTGTGATCATTGTAGTTCTGGGGTGTAGTGATGATTCTGGTGTGATCATTGTAGTTCTGGAGTGTAGTGATGATTCTGGTGTGATCATTGTAGTGCTGGGGTGTAGTGATGATTCTGGTGTGATCATTGTAGTTCTGGGGTGTAGTGATGATTCTGGTGAGATCATTGTTTGTTCTGGAGTGTCAATGATGATTTGCGTTGATCATGTAGTTCTGGAGTGTAGTGATGATTCTGGTGTGATCATTGTAGTGCTGGGGTGTAGTGATGATTCTGTTGTGGGTGGGTATTGAGAACTTTCAAAACAAGGGAAATAATGCTAATGGTGACACTCTTCAAATGGCTAGTGCTCCCTCACTTAGAATATTGCTCAGTGCTGACGGCCCCGTTCAGGGCAGGAGAAATATCAGAGCTGGAACAAATACAGAGATCGTTTACGGCTCACATTGAGCCAGTAAAGCACTTAAATTACTGGGAACGTCTTAAAGTCTTGAAAATGTACTTGCTGGAGCTGAGGAGAGAAAGATACATGATAATATATATCTGGAAAGTACTCGAGGGCCTGGTCCCAAATCTGCACACTGCCATAACAACATACTGGAGTGAGAGATATGGGAGGAAGAGTAAAATAAACCCAGTGAGGAGCAGGGGTGCGGTGGGGACAATAAGGGAACAATGTATCAATGTCCCAGACTATTCAACATCTTACCAGAAGATATCAGAAACACTGCTGGAACCAGTGTAGAAGCTTTCAAGAGGAAACTGGACAAGTAGCTTCACCAGGAGGATCTTGAAACTCATCAAAGGTATATCAAAGGTAAAGGTGCAAACGCTCCTCGCATGGGTGTGTACTCTTCCCATGTATTTAACATGAATGTCTTGGTATCCAAGGTTGTATATTATTGTTCACTAAGTGAAGATTGTGAGTCTCTGCACAGCACTATCACACAGCTCTTTCTGAGACAGTGTTAACATATTCAGTTATTCTCTGCAGTGTGGGTTTATAAAATTATTCCCTTTTTCGTTCTAGCGTTGCAATATATGAATATTTCCATGGCATAGTATTATATATTTTAGGCTTCACGGCTCCACCTGTGATGATGTCTGTCATGAGGTGAGTATTTGTGTGATTATCTGACTCAGTGTTACTGCAGCTCAGGTGTTTCCTTCTTTGTAGTTTTCTTTCATCTGTTTCATCTTGTATTTATTCCAATTTGTTTTAGTTTTTTCTTATATTTGCTGGTGTTTGAATAATCTCTGTGTTGATATCGGCGGCTCTGAACTTGTATGTTCGTGACCCAGGGTTGTGTGTGCTAGCAATGTTTTTTACCCAAAAAAAAAAAAAAAAAACTTATGTCTGTCCTTATCAGCGTATCCTTGACCTGATCAAGTAAGCTCTTGGTGCTAGCCGAACGTACTCCAGCCTAGATAACAGCTCGGCTGATCAGGAACTAAAGGAAATGATCCGGTTCTTAAAGACAGAGGTCTGCTGGTAATTCCCCTTATTTATGAAGGGTATTCAAAAATTTATCTCAAAGTACTCATTTCACCACTGCTTTTCACTGCGGTTATTTTGCACCTTTTGCCGAGTCTCTTGCTTGCGTAAGGAGCAATTTCGGTGGGCAGATTTGGAACCAATCCCTCCTGAATTTTACGTGCGTAAATTCTAAAGTATCTTCCTGGCCTACGTTCCAAGGAGAACAGTTCAAGGGACTTCAGGTGTTCCCCATAATTTTGGAGCTTGACTGAACTTATACGGCCAGTGAAGGTTCTTTGTATTTTCTCCAGACTTAAAAGGGGCTGTTAGTGCAGTAATATTTCAGTCTAGAGAGAACAAGTGACTTAAAGAGTAACATTGGTGAACCGACAATGCAGCAGCAGCAGCTGTAGGAGAGATAGCAGCAGCAGCAGCAGCAGCAGCAGCAGCAGCAGCAGCAGCAGCAGATGGTAGTGGCAGACAACAGCAACAACAGCAGGTAGTGGCAGACAGCAGCAGGACACAGACGGACAGACTCGCTACGGTGGACAACAAAGCGGGCGGCACCGGAGCGTGAGGCCTGGCACTGGTTTGGCACTATCCACCCCCACCCCTGTAACACCCACACTCTTCGCTGCTAGATGTAGTTACCTTACCCAAGGTATAGTTACTTTACCCTAGGTGTAGTTACCTTACCCTAGGTGTAGTTACCTTACTCTAGGTGTAGTTACCTTACTCTAGGTGTAGTTACCTTACTCTAGGTGTAGTTACCTTACTCTAGGTGTAGTTACCTTACTCTAGGTGTAGTTACCTTACTCTAGGTGTAGTTACCTTTCTCTAGGTGTAGTTACCTTACTCTAGGTGTAGTTACCTTACTCTAGGTGTGGTTACCTTACTCTAGGTGTGATTACCTTACTCTAGGTGTGGTTACCTTATTCTTGGCAAAGTTACCATTGTTTAGGTGAGGTTATCGTACATTTGATGTCACCTTACTTAAGGTTGAACATATTTTAGATAAATGTACCCACTACTCACTACTGATCTGTTGATGCCTTAAGGAGGAAGGGAAGAGTGGAGATAGGCCTGGACCAAGCCTCTGGTTGCTGACCTGATCATTCAGGCAATTTGTGCTAGCAGCACGCCATGCAAACTAACACCAAATACCTGTAACACTTGGTTTATATCAGCTTAATGTTTGTTGTGACCTCAGTGTGTGGTACCCCCATATAAATTCTAGTATTATCTGCTAAGGATGATAGTGATATGATTTGTGTTTATGTCATAGATGAGAAAGTGAAAGAAAATTATGGAACAGATGTTTTCAATGGGAAAAAATCTGATCCTACACTACAGAGTATTAGATTAAATCTTTTAGAAAGTTAAATACCCATCTGTTTATTTTTCGGTTTATTTAATTTGTAAACATTTTGTTTTAGTCAGGCTGTGATTTATACGTTGGATTGCGTGCTGTCGGCAATAACAGCCTGGTTGATCAGGCCCAGATCCATTGGACCGGGCCGCTGGGGCTTAGACTCCCGAAACACCCTCCAGGTAGGTAAGATTTCATCCGATCACAGCATTCAGGACAAAACCCACTGAATGATTTATGAGAGTGTACACAACATACAGGTCATGGACAACACAGCTCCGGCGTGCACTCCCGTCAAAATAATCATGTGCTAAACACACACAATGTCCAGACGTTCGCTCAAAGGACTGATTTATGCATAAATCTTTGAAGTCAATCTGACGACTCGGGAGGAGAGATATGATTACGACTTATAAAATCTTAAGAAGTAATAACAGGGTAGATAGAAACAGCGGCGTTAACAAGTATTTCACTGAGGTGATTACAAAATGGAAGAAGCTAGACGAGTATGTGGTGAATGGTGTCTCCAGAGAGCAAAGTATGACAGAGCCTGGAAGGCCAAGTCTAACAGATATCTAAGTCAACCCAAGAGGCGGAATCAGGTGTTTCTCGTCGTTTCCAAACACACCTGGGTGACCACGCACACACACACACTCGACCCGTGCAACCACAACTAGGTGAGTACACACACAACATCCGCAGCATTAATGTTTACTAAAGGTGTGATGTATCCTGCGGTAGTTATATTATCCCCAAGTGACAGCGGTGAGCAGTTTATTCACTGCGGCAACACCAGAGCAGACACACACGTTGGCAAACCTTCTCACCGTCTCTCTGTGACACATGATGACTGACGAAATAGCTTAAATATATGAAATGATTTCAACAGAATTGCGAATAGGTTCTAATATCAGCAAATTCCACCAATAATTTGCGAAGATATGACAATGTGGACATACGTCGCTAAAATGGTAGGTCCTTCCGTCCAGCTGGTGTTGGTTGTCTCTCCCCGGCTGTTAAAACTTCTTTACTACCTCGTTGTCACCATCTGCCAACTTCTTGGTGAATCAATCGCATATGCCGAGTCATATTTCTTCGTTTATGACTTTTTGTTCTTCCAGGATTTCAGACATTTCTGGAAGATGGTGGGAACACTCGCCTCTCTCAAAGCTGTCTCCTGCTTTACTACATTTCTGGAAGATGGTGGGAACACTCGCCTCTCTCAAAGCTGTCTCCTGCTTTACTACATTTCTGGAAGATGGTGGGAACACTCGCCTCTCTCAAAGCTGCCTCCTGCTTTACTACATTTCTGGAAGATGGTGGGAACACTCGCCTCTCTCAAAGCTGCCTCCTGCTTTACTACATTTCTGGAAGATGGTGGGAACACTCGCCTCTCTCAAAGCTGTCTCCTGCTTTACTACATTTCTTTACATTTTAACTTTTATATATTATTATTAATGCACAATAAACAAACAACTAGCACATAGAGAGGAGCTTACGACGACGTTTCGGTCTGACTTGGACCATTTATTTTTATGTATCCCTGAAGAGGTTGCCTGATTTTTTCTTTCCATTTTTTCTTCCCTTGCTTCTCGATTGTATTTTGCTCACAACTTGAGAACGCCTCATTCAATCAGCTTAAATATCTCAACACTTGAGTAAGGAAACGAGAATCCAGATTCTAGAACAACTGGCATGTTCAGGCGCTCCAGGCCAAAGTTATTGAAGCCATTCACAAAGCATTCTGGAATGGCTGGGATAACTTGTCACTCATAAAATTTTACTTGACATGTGACCTGACCAAATCTTCGCTACTCTCACACTTAACATGCTGGGTAAAGTCGTAAAATCATATGTGGTGATATCTCAGCCTTATAAGACTTCTGCTCTCTTATTATTTTTACAGTTCCTTGATTACCTCAAACTCCTTATCTTCCAGCATCCATCTACGTGCCGGACTGAGGCAGCCAGCTGTTGCCTGGCTGACCAGGCAAGCACCAGATGAGCCTGGCCTATGGCCGGGTTCTGAGAGTATAAAAACTCGGAACTCATCAAAAGTATATCAAAGATATGTTACAAAAGTGTCCAAATTTTCAACTTATCAGTTTTCTAAACCATTTACATATCTCTCAGACACAGCAGCATCTTGGATTCTTGAGACTGAGAATTTTTCAACGCTTGCCTACCCTACAGACATGACCTACTTACACTAGTGGAATTTACCACTGGTGACCCCGCCTCCCTGCTGCTTCAACTCACCTCTCTCCAGTATACAAACCACTTCTTAGAGCATATCCTGTACTTTTCTCATCACTGATGGTCTAAACACATCGACTCATGGCTGAGGGACAGATTACCTCAGTCACTTCTCATCTTCCAGCATTCATCTCCATACCGGACTGAGGAAGCCACTTGTTGGCGAAACGTTTCCGCAATAAAGATTCCAAAATGTTGCAAAAATGTCTAATTCTACATACAGTGAGGGTGGTGCTGCTACATCAACAACTACACTATACTACATCCAGGGAGGGTGGTGCAGCTACATCAACAACTACACTATACTACATCCAGGGAGGGTGGTGCAGCTACAACAACAACTACACTATACTACATCCAGGGAGGGTGGTGCAGCTACATCAACAACTACACTATACTACATCCAGGGAGGGTGGTGCTGCTACATCACTAACAACTATTCCAAGTTTGCATAACATTGGAACAACAGATGTATTCCACAGCAGAAGCTTCAATCTGACGCCAGAGTTGAGGAAAAAAAAATTCAACTTTCAGCGTAGAAGAAAAAATCTGCTGAGACACGTACAAGTACTGGCAAAGTTACACAACTTGTGCCGTGCCTAGTACGTAGCAGTGTTCCAGCACGTACAAGTGTTCCAGCACGTACAAGTGTCCCAGCACGTACCAGTGACCCAAAATGTCTCAAACTGCTCTATCTTGCAGGTGGTCTTTCCACATGATCTTGCAGGTGGTTGTGACACGCTAAGAGTATGTTACATTTTATTCAGCGTATACTATACCCCCATATAGGCATGCCTCTCGATCAGCAAACCAGGTGCTAAGAGTTTAACGAGTATACCAGTACCATTATACCATCATTGACCAGGCAAGCACTAGACGAGCCTGGCCCATGGTCGGGCTCCGAGAGTAGTGAGACTCTTGAAACTCATTAAAGGTATATCAAAGGTATATATCTTCCTTCAACCAGCACGTAACAAGGAAGCACGCCAAAGCTGTGAAGCGATGTGGTACACTCGTGAAGCAGCCTTGGCAGACTCACCTTCATAGCTGGTCACTACGGTTCTTACCATGTCTTGTGCTTATATTTGCCTCATTGTACATAACTGTACTCACCTGCCTTTTTGCTCGTTCCTAAGTGGTTATCGTGTTACAGAAAGGTGTACAGGCCAAATAGTCTACACCTGTGCTTGTAATATTGGGTGCTTGTCCTGAATTTTGTGTGTCTGCATTATCTCTACGAGCCTGCCTTCAGTATTGCATTGCAACCTGCAAAACTGTTGCGTGCTATTGCTTCGTGTTGCATTGAGCATACTGCAATCAGTGTTTTGTTATAGTGGGTTATGCCGACGACACGTGTTAGGCGATTGGCGACTGAACACACCCTGCAAAATTTGCCCAGAATATCTCCACAACGCTGCTGCCGAATTGCTCATGCTACTGGTATAGAGTATCAAGGAACTCTTACTGCTGCACAGCTTCGTGAGTGTATATGCAACAAATTAAATGTTGACTGGAGTAACAATGCATTCCAAACCAAGGTTTCTGCTGCCACGGGAGCTTCGGTTCCTTCGTAATGCAGGAGGGTAAACTCCTGAGCAACATGACCAACAGCCATTTGGGAAAACAGGAGTCAGCTTCGTTACCACTCGAGTTGGCTAAACTCAATCTTGAGAATACCAGGGAGCAACGTGCATTTGCTAAGGAAGAGTTCTGACAGAAGGTGAGGAGACAATTTCAGCGTACTCTGGTTGACAATTTCAGTGTTCAGAAATCTGTGTCGCTAGTAAAAAATTTCAAGTCTTTCGAAAATGAGGCTCGAGCTTTGCGATGGCCATTGGGCAGCATTCGTGCATACAGCATTACACTGCAAAATGCAAGAATTTACAGCTGGTTTGAGCGAGGGAAATTTCGCTACTTATGTTGTCATAGCAGCTGCACCTGCCAAATGTAGGCGAGAATTTAAACTGAGCGCCAGCTGGGTCAGTCCCATGTGGACTTTGCTCATGTACAATCTAAATCGTTTACCAAGTGGTACAAATCCACCGGTGTCGCTAATTTCAGTGGGTTAGTGGAAATGGTTGTTCATAATCTTTAGTTGGACCAAAGGTTCAGGTGTTTTTCGAAGACCATTCAGTGGCAACTGCGTTGGAAGATGCTAGGCTTGTTGACACATTTGAAGCCAACCACTCCTGGTCCGAGCAGTCCTTACCTTCCGAGCAGCCTGGTGTGGACACAAATCCTCGTGGATGGATGGACTTTGAGTGGATTATGAAGGAGGCTGGAGCTGAAAAACGACGTCTGCCATAAGTCAGCATAGACAATAGACAAGAATCCGGAGTCCATCACCTGTTACTGCTGCCGTAAGCTTGGTCACAAAGGCTACTTGCCTCAAGTTAGGTAAACTTGCTGATAGTAGTAAGTTGACTAGACCACTACCATTTGGAAAATTAGCTATGCTTCCTGCTGAAACAAATCAGCAGAAAACAGATGCCTGTATAGCACCCTTTTATAGTCAAGGTCAAATCTCCCTTAAGGAGCATGAAAGTCCATTGAGGTATCCCCCCTTCAGGGATACTAGGCTAGGAATTAATCAAAAACTGTCCACAGCCTATAATCCTCAGTCCCACGGTGCCTTGGTAAGGTTTCACCAAGCCTTAAACTATGATGCATATGTATTGCATGCATTTTCCTACATACTGGGATGAATCACTTCCTTCCTGTGACCCCACTTGGAATGTGGAACTTGCCTGCCATATTCCAAAAACGATCCATCAGGCTATTAAATTACTTGAAGGCATGGTGGCTTATCTGCACAATATAGCTGTAGTTTCTGATAAGTCGGATCAACTTGTGTCCCATTTTGAATCTCTCTTTGAGAGCTTCAGAACCTTTCAACCGACAATAAACTTGAGTAACTCATCTTATGGCCAATCTATTACTTTCTTAGGTCAGAAGTAGGTAGTGGCAAAGTAGTACTTAAATTTGCCAAAATTTTGGCTATCAAAAATTATCCCGTTCCTCAGGATAAGAAATCCCTGCAAAGGTTCTTGTGGATGATAGGATTTTATACAAAATTCTGCAAAAACTTTGCAGATGTTGTAGTCCCTTAACCTCACTTACTATTTATAAGAATAAATTTTGCTGGACCCGAAATTGTTAAGAGACATTTACCTATGTTAAACTTCTCTTAAGTGCTGCTGCCATACTTTTGTTTCCCAATTTTTAGAAACCATTTGTATTACACATTGATGTTTGTGAATTGGGAACTGGGGAATGTTACTGCAGCCTGTGGTTTATTACTCAGCCAAATACGAGGCCTATCAGCAGGCATATTCCACGATAAAGCTCCTGGTGCTTGCATTAGAGCATTTTGAGTTGTTTTTAAACATCCCATCACATGTGCTCACCGTCTTCAGTGACCACACTCTTCTGACGTACCTTAACTCAATGAATAGCAAGAACACTCGACTTTTTCTTTGGGCATTACAGTTGCAACTGTACCACTCCATATGCCACACAGCTGGCAAAGATAAAAAGTAGTAAGCTCTTTTTTTCCCTTATGGCCATAAAGTAAATTTTGAGTTAATCTAGCCATGAGAGTTTTTTTTTTTTGTGAAGTGAACCTACACTAGCCCTACCGTCTGCTGTCTCACTCTAATAAGGTTGTGTCTGACTTGGAAGACCTTTTGAGTTGAACACTACCTAATGAGTTGGATGGTTGGAGTTTTTGTTAATGGTGGCACACTACCCATGGAAGATGCCTAATCCTGGCTTTTAGAGCCCAAAAGGGCTCTAATAGCCAGGGTGTGGCATGCTAAGAGTATGTTACATTTTATTCAGCATATGTCACCTCCCATACAGGCTGCCTCCCAACCAGCGAACCAGGTGCTAAAAGTTTAACGAACAGGGCCCCCATCATTATACCAGTACCTTGGTTCAACCAGCCAATCTCAAGGAAGCGCACCAAAGCTGTGAAGCGATGTGGTACTCTCGTGAAGCAACCTTGACAGACTTACCTTCACAGCTGGTCGCTACGGTTCTCACCATGTCTTGTGCTTGCATTTGCCTCATTGTATATAGGCTATACATATATTGTAAATACCAGCTTGTTTTTGAAGGAAAAACAATCATTGACTGCTACCTTTTTGCTTGTTCCTAAGAGGTTATCGTCTTACAGCAAGGTGTGTAGGCCAAATAGTTTACACCTGTGTTCATAATAGTGGTTTTAATTTTGCAGGTGGTCTTTCCACTTGATCTTGCAGGTGGTCTTTCCACTTGATCTTGCAGGTGGTCTTTCCACTTTGATTTTGCAGGTGGTCTTACCACTTGATCTTGCAGGTGGTCTTACCACTTGATCTTGCAGGTGGTGTTTCCACTTGATCTTACCACTTGGTCTTCCAGTTGATCTTACCACTTGGTCTTCCAGTTGATCTTACCATTTGATCTTCCAATTTACCTTTCCATCTGATCTTGCAGCAGATCTTTCCATTTGATCTTGCAATTAATCTTTCTATTTGATTCTCCAGGTGATCTTTCCCAGTGATGGCTGGTGGTGGTGGTGGTGGTTGCAGGTGATGGTCGTGTTGTTGTGTCAGCAGCAACATCAGCTGGCTGTCAGCCACCTGGCTAAATCCGGGTAATTTTGAGTGCAGACACTGGCCGGCTGACACAATCTTGCAGCGCGGAGTTATGGCCTCGCAGCCGGATTTAAAAAAAAATCGAGACTGAAAGCTTCTCGTACAGGATAAATGGAAAGCCTGACCTCCTTAGTCCCCTTCCCTGCTGCTACCCCAGCAGCTCCTGCACCAGCAGATACTTAAATACATCATGTATTACCATTTGTATGCCCATGCAGAGGACAGAATTATAATGTGTGTTAATCATCTGAAAGCAGTTAAGGGACTGAATACCAATTCGAGTTCTAGTTACAAGAATAGCTAGCTTAGAGGCCATCTCCTCATTCAGGCCATTAGCTAAAAAGATGAAATGTTTAATTTGAATTAACTATATACCTCTGTTCTGCTTATTGGTTGGATATAACTTTAATACATTCAGAGGGATGTCAGGTACTTCGTGCCATCACACATGCTCTTCCAAGACATAACAAGCTCAGAGTCGTGATCAGCTCATCAAAGTTAACTTCAAACAACTAATTTGGTTTCTGAACTAGAAAAAAAGTTAAATTTTGTTGTCTAGTGTTGATGGAATGCAAGGTGAGTGGTTGTGTGTGACGCACTCGGAATATAAATGACGGCCTCACTGCATGGCACAAACTGTCATAGAAGTAATATTATATCATTGTCATAATTGTCACGGCAGCAACAATAGTTATGGTGGTATCAATAGTCATGACGGACACAACATTCACGGTGATAACAACATTCACGGTGGCAACAAGTCACAGCGTTAAAAATACTCAGAACAGTAACAATAGTCTTTGTGGTAACAACAACAGTCACGGTGGTAAAATCAAGGAAGGTACAGTGTGGCCCAAGAGGCCAGAGACCAATAATACTAGACCAGGAACTGAGCCTCGAACCCCCGCGCACACAAACTGGCGAGTACAGTAATCCATGACTCTTCACACGTCTTTAAGACCTGCCCAAACACTCCTTCACACCTCCAAAACCTGCCCAAACACTCCCTCACACCTCCAACCTGCCCAAACACTCCCTCACACCTCCAAGACCTTCCCAAACACTCCCTCACACCTCCAAGACCTGCCCAAACACTCCCTCACACCTCCAAGACTTGCCCAAACACTCCCTCACACCTCCAAGACCTGCCCAAACACTTCCTCACACCTCCAAGACCTGCCCAAACACTCCCTCACACCTCCAAGACCTGTCCAAACACTCCCTCACACCTCCAAGACCTGCCCAAACACTCCCTCACACCTCCAACCTGCCCAAACACTCCCTCACACCTCCAAGACCTGCCCAAACACTCCCTCACACCTCCAAGACCTGCCCAAACACTCCCTCACACCTCCAAGACCTGCCCAAACACTCCATCACACCTCCAAGACCTGCCCAAACACTCCATCACACCTCCAAGACCTGCCCAAACACTCCATCACACCTCCAAGACCTGCCCAAACACTCCCTCACACCTCCAAGAACTGCCCAAACACTCCATCACACCTCCAAGACCTGCCCAAACACTCCCTCACACCTCCAAGACCTGCCCAAACACTCCCTCACACCTCCAAGGCCTGCCCAAACACTCCCTCACACCTCCAAGGCCTGCCCAAACACTCCCTCACACCTCCAAGGCCTGCCCAAACACTCCCTCACACCTCCAAGACCTGCCCAAACACTCCCTCACACCTCCAAGGCCTGCCCAAACACTCCCTCACACCTCCAAGACCTGCCCAAACACTTCCTCACACCTCCAAGACCTGCCCAAACACTCCCTCACACCTCCAAGAACTGCCCAAACACTCCCTCACACCTCCAAGACCTGCCCAAACACTCCCTCACACCTCCAAGACCTGCCCAAACACTCCCTCACACCTCCAAGACCTGCCCAAACACTCCCTCACACCTCAAAGAACTGCCCAAACACCTCCCTCACACCTCCCAAGACCTTCCCAAACACTCCTCACACCTCCAAGGCCTGCCCAAACACTCCCTCACACCTCCAAGGCCTGCCCAAACACTCCCTCACACCTCCAAGACCTGCCCAAACACTCCCTCGCGCCTCAAATACCTGTCCAAATACCTCCCTCACACCTCAAAGAACTGCCCAAACACCTCCCTCACACCTCAAAGAACTGCTCAAACACCTCCCTCACACCTCAAAAAACTGCCCAATCACCTCCCTCACACCTCAAAGAACTGCCCAAACACCTCCCTCACACCTCAAAGAACTGCCCAAACACCTCCCTCACACCTCAAAGAACTGCCCAAACACCTCCCTCATACCTCAAAGACGTGCCCAAACACTCCCTCATACCTCAAATATCTACCCAAATAACCTCAAAGACCTGTCCCAACACCTTCCTCACACCACAAGGACCTGCCCAAAAAAGCTCCCTCACACCTCAAAGAACAGCTCAAACACCTCCCTCAAGTGTGGAAGCAAACACCAACACAACCTCTCCACACACATCTGCTCTTCATCCACCCTCCACACACACCTGCTGCTCTTCATCCACCCTCCACACACACCTGCTGCTCTTCATACACCCTCCACACACACCTGCTGCTCTTCATCCACCCTATACTCACACCTGCTGCTCTTCATCCAGCCTCCACACACATACCTGCTGCTCTTCATCCACCCTATACTCACACCTGCTGCTCTTCATCCAGCCTCCACACACACCTGCTGCTCTTCATCCACCCTCCACACACACACCTGCTGCTCTTCATCCACCCTCCACACACACCTGCTGCTCTTCATCCACCCTCCACACACACCTGCTGCTCTTCATCCACCCTCCACACACACCTGCTGCTCTTCATCCACCCAGAAAGAAGGGAGAGAGGGAGGGTTATATAGGCAGCCGAGAGGGGCGGGAACAAGAGAAAGTGGTGGTAGTAGTAGTGGTAGTAGTAGTGGTAGTAGTAGTGGTAGTAGTAGTGGTAGTAGCAGTAGGAGTGGAGTCAGTCAAATACTAAGAAAGAGGAGCACTGCAAGGGAGCTAGTGGCTAAAACTGTTTACTCTACGTCCAACTTTCACAGTCGTCGTCTTGTTGAATCCTCCCTTATACACAACTTTCCTTGTATGAATCTGAGTCGTGGCTTTGTCTCTGTTGATACCTTCCTTTCCCATTACATTGTTAAATGCTCTAAACTTCAGAACACCCGTGACTTAACCTGATTCTTTTTCCCTCTCCCTCTTTCTTCTTTCTCCTCTGTGGTTTCTTTCTTTTGCCTTGTTTATGTTGTTCATTATTATCTTTTTCCCCCTCTGTGTTCTTGCCCCTACCCTATGTGAGCCACTAGCTCCCTTGCAGTGCTCCTCTTTTAGTATTTGACTGACTCCACTACTACTACCGCGTCAGGAAACACTTGTCCTGTTTCCTGACGAACCTTACCTAACCTTCTTTCTGTTAGTGTGACTTTGTAAATGGTCCAAGTCGGGCCGAAACGTCGTCGTAAGCTCCTCTCTTCAATTGCGGGTTATTTATGTATTGTTCCAGTCACGGTACTGTGCCTTTTTTGTTATTTGGGTCAGTTTCATGTAGACGTTAAGGCTACATTAGTGGAAGGCAGAGATATCGTCTGATCAAGAAGTCAATGAAGTGTAAAAATTCGGTGGAGCGTGAAATGTGGGTCAGGTCTCCGGGTCATTAATGAGGGTCGAGCTGGTGAGGTGTGTTAGAATGTTGCCTGGTTATGGGCTTGGAGCTGTCCATGGGTGCTAAGAACTTTCCTATGGTTAAAACCCCTTGATTTTGCTCCCTAGTATCCTGGGTACAAATGTCCACTGCTTCTAAGAATCTCATTGTGATCCTGTTATCCCAGTGGATGACAAGAATTACCCATGTTATGGACATTGCAAGAACACTGCCTGATTGTGCATTATTTGCGACATCCTGAACACGAAATAGCATACACTTCATTACGGGAATTTTGTTTGCTAAATGCTAATCTAGTTATGTCTTGAATGGTTTATACCGCAAGGACTCCTACACTGATACAACTTTTTTTGAGTGCTTGTGTGACTGTATTAGCCAGGTTTAAGAAATATGACACCGACGACGTTATTGTCTTATATTAATTAGGTGTAGAGAATATCATCTATGTCCACTGTCTGCTATACTGCATAGAGCATGAAAGGAACTGTGATATGCAGATTTCATAAATGATATATTATTCTTCGAAAAATTCAGGGCTGCAAATTTATGGGACCTCAGGAGGAATCTTATTAAAACTCCATATTCTGTTTTCTCATTATGATAGAAAAAGAAATATTTAAGACAAGCGTCTTTTGTTGTTGGTGACTGGTTTCTAGAATTCTTTGAATTTAAGTTAATGTTCTAATCTGATTATTATAATGTCCAGGAATAGGAACGAGTTGTCTGTTCCATAAGTTTTTCAGACTGTCTTGGTGTAACCACGAAGACATAGTCTACGTAACACAGCCAAGTAATGGTGGAGTAAACATTAACCTTCAGAACACTCAATGTAAAGATTGGCTAAAACAGCTATGATGCTTGATTTCATAATCATGCCAGAGTTTTGTATATAGGAAACGTAACTGAATGAAAAGTAATTAAAATAGATGCAAAGCTCAGTGAATTCAGGTGGGAGTTGTAGGTCCATATCTTGTCATCTTTCTATGTTGTGTCTTGGTCTTTATGGACTTTGGTAAAGCGAGAAGTGACATCGAGGCTAGCAAGTCTCTTGTTCTTCGTATTTATGCTGTTGATTCTGTGGAACATATCTTCAGTATAGTGAAGATGAGCACTTCTAATGGTACCTAACAATTTTAATATATGTTTGGAGTGTCTACTAAACAATGCAGAGCACTGAAAATGCATTAAGTAATTGTTCTCATGGGGATATCTGCTTAGTTGATAGTCTGTACTTGTAGTTAGCATGAGGTTGAGAGGAGTGAGGAGAGTTTCTTTGTTTACACTGTCTTAGCATTCTGCATGCACTGTGTCAGTTGTTATAGGACTGTTCTGTTTCTCGACAATGGTTAGAATTTGATGTAATTATTTTAAGCTTGGTGGCAAGCTTACAACACAGACTAATGAAGCATCACTGATCATTTCAAGGTAGTACCTGAAGTTCCTCAAATCCGTTCCGCTGTAATGCCAAGCTTATTTCTGGTGCATGTTACAGAATCATGGATACCTTTCATGTTTCTAAAATAAGCCTCCAAGGTACAACAAAAATCATCTGCCATGCGTGTTGTGTGTTTCGATCACAGGTACAGTTAGGGGACCTGTGCTATATGTTCGAAATAACATAATACCAGCATGAATCATTCAATAAAGAAACTACACGAACTAATACAAAATATTACACACGGGTAATTTTTGAGTGCCCGTACATTTCTCCACCAAAATTATAAGTAATCTCTGTTACAACAATGTATCTTTTAAGCCTTGTGTAACATATCACATAAATTATACCTATTGGTGAAATAGCGTAAGATGAAGTGGTAGGTAAAGTTGAATAGTCAAACGACTTCAGAAAGAAATCTAAATATTTTTCCTCGAAGCCATTGCATCTATTTCTCCGAGGCTGTGGATCCCCACAATTTGCACTAGAGGTGGACCCCATACTTGGGTAAAGTAATAAGAGAGAACCAGAAAGAGTATGCTAACTACCAATAAATCATATACTCACACAGAGACAGAACTCAGTATGTGTTAATCACTTGAAGCTAGTGAGAGACTGACCTTCTTACCTGGGTGTAGGTATAAAGTCAACTAGCCTGGATCTCAACCTCTCACGCTGAGTGGTTGACATTTACAACTGGTAGTTTATCCTTGATACAGGCAGGGTCCTTGACACCTGTGTGTGTGTGATGCTCACAAAATATAAGTGACGTACTCGGTGCACGCCACACTGTGACAGTAGATAGAACAGTTAAATGCCAGACCCTTAAGCCATGCCTCGCCTCTTGTTTTGTATCCATATACTACACTGCAGTAGCACCCTGGACAATAACCAGAGAGCGCAGCGAGAGCGAGAGACAGACAGACAGAGAGAGAAAAAAGAGACAGAGAGAGAAGCAGACAGACGTTTATGTTTACAGTGAGAGTAATGAGGTTTGGGTGGAGGTAGACGGGCGGACGGGCGTGCTTTCTAACGAGGTGGTGGGCGTGGCTCGACCTTCTCTTGAGAGGGCAGAACCTTTCATGTGCGCCTTCTCACCACTCAGCACCATTAAGAAACCAGAGACCAACCCTGCTAACCCAGCTTGTGTGAATACCCTGCTAACCCAGCTTGTTTGAATACCCTGCTAACCCACCTTCTGTGAATGCCTTGCTAACCCACCTTGTGTGAATGTCCTGCTAACCCACCTTGTGTGAATGGCTCGAGGAAGGCTCAACCTATAAACCTATTTGCGTAAGAATATTATAATACCAGCAAATGAGCGCTCTGCTTTCTTGGTTGTGGCTGACTGTTTGCTCTCTGTTTGGCCGCCAGTCAAAACACTGCCGGCCACACACCCAAGCAAGCAGAGAGCTGGCTATAACAGGAATATGCGCCCTGCTTGCTAAGTTGTCTGGTTGTCTGCCTGGGTGTTTAGTTGGCTGGCTGGATGCTTGGCTGTCTACCTGTGCGTTTGGTTGCCTGCCTGGGTGCTTGGTTGTCTTGCTAGCTGCATGGGTGCTTGGCTGGTTACCCGGGTGCTCGACTGTCTGGTTCAACAAGCACAGACCAACACAGACAAGAGAACCCAGCTGTCCAACAAGCACAAACACAGACAAGAGAACCCAGCTGTCCAACAAGCACAGACAAACACAGACAAGAGAACCCAGCTGTCCAACAAGCACAGACCAACACAGACAAGAGAACCCAGCTGTCCAACAAGCACAGACCAACACAGACAAGAGAACCCAGCTGTCCAACAAGCACAGACCAACACAGAGGAGACATGATAACGACATACAAAATACTGCGGGGAATTGACAAGGTAGATAGTGACAGGTTGTTTCAGAGAGGGAACACAGAAACAAGGGGACACAACAAGGTATGATAAAGCTCATGGAGCAGGAGCGAGACCAGTAGCAGACAGGAAGAGCGGCCAGGCTGAGTCTCGACCTGCAACCAATTAGGTAGCACTAGGTGAGTACAGAAGAAACCCAGCTGTCCAACAAGCACAGACCAACACAGACAAGAGAACCCAGCTGTCTAACAAGCACAGACCAACACAGACAAGAGAACCCAGCTGTCACAAGAAGTTTTGAATAAATTCAATTTTGACAACCACATTAGAAAACAAAGAGACCAAGACAGAATGTACTCTTCATTAAGACAACGTTTCGCTGACATGCTCAGGCGCACTGCCATACACATTCTGCACTCAGGTGAGATGTCACTGAGTTGATGGAACACCAGGTGTATACACCGTATTAACACGGTGTATACACCGTATATATGTATATATATATATATATATATATATATATATATATATATATATATATATATATATATATATTAGCAAACAATCGCAGATGTACGATCTTAACTATGCAAGACAAGCCACAATTTGCATTATCTGGATATAGGAAAGCACTGGTTTGGTAATAGAGTTGTGGATGAGTGGAACAAACTCCCGAGTGCCGTCATAGAAGCTAAGACGTTGTGTAGTTTTAAAACTAGGTTGGTAAATACAAGAGTGGGTGTAGGTGGGTGTGAGTTGGACCTGACTATCTTGTGCTACTACGTCAGATGACGTGCTCCTCCCTTAAGTGAATGTGACTGACCTGACTAGGTCAGTCACCGGTTTAAGCCGGTGGGAGAATTGGACATGCCTCGCATGGGCCAGTAACCTGCTGCAGTGTTCCTTCTTTCTTATGTACTATCTTTTACTTTTGACAACTTTCATACTTACTCTATCATCATCTGCGAGGAATGATACGAAGATGTGGTTTATGTTATGTATGCCCGCTATGGGAATGAGAGAGTCAAGTTGCCAGGTTTGTATCCTGCGCTTCTTGGCAGGTAATTACCATAGAGTTGCACGACTCAAAAACAGTTTTTGTACCAGCACTATCCTGCGTGAATGGAATATGACAGGGAAAATAAAGTTAACTTTTGCTCCCACTGTGTGGTTGTCATGTAAAATAGGATAGCAGAATACTGCTGATGCATCCAGTTTTGTTGATAAAAATCAGTATTTTGTGGCCTATATGTTGTTTACTCTTTTATACCATGCAAACCAATAACTGGTCTTAATGAAACTCAAACTTATTCTCCTAAACAAAACAACTTAATAATATTTAATGTTTTTTTCTAAGTTTTAGATAAAATCGTCAGTTTATAAATGTGTTTTATGGAACTACGTAAAAAACTTACCCGATGAAGGTATCAAATGTTTTCAAAATGTGTTTAAATTTTTAAACTTGATAACCCAGTTTCTTAAATGGTTCTTAACCCAGTGTCTTAGTGATCCGTAACCCAGTGTCTTAATGGTTCTTAACCCAGTTTCTTACTGATCCATAACTCTTGCCTCTTAGGACCTGATCAAAGACTTTAATGTGTGAAGTTAACACGATTGGTCTGAAGTCTTTCTCGACAGCTTTACTGCCTTTGTGAAGTGGGCAATATCAGTGTTTTTTTAACGACTGTACATTGAGAACCTGAGTCCAGGAGCCTTCCATATAAGATACCATAAGCCTGAGATAGTGACTTCTTGCAATTTTTTATAAAGAAGTCCACAAGTGTGAACGTGGCTTCTTCAAAGTCAACTGAGGAGATGACTACATCAGAAGCTGAGGAGATGACTACAACAGAAGCTGAGGAGATGACTACATCAGAAGCTGAGGAGATGACTACATCAGAACTGAGGAGATGACTACATCAGAAGCTGAGGAGATGACGGCGGTGTCTTGCGGCTCGTTTATGAAAAATTCGTTAGGTTCTTTGATCTCTAAACTGATGAGTGTTCACTGAGCACAGAGTCGTAATGTGACTTCAATATTTCACACACTGATGTATATAAAGAGTGAAATACACCTCACTGGGTGTATGACCCGATATATACACCTCTGGTTGTATATATCAAGCCACTAGAGAATAGTGACACAAATAGGATGGTGACATAAGGCAGGCACTGACTAGTGACATTAGGCAGCTGATAAGTAGTGACATCACAGGTACATCACATACATCATGCAGCTACTAATGACATGAGTCAGCTGGCTGGTGGTGACATGAGGCAGCTTAAAGCTAAACACACACCCATACAACCTCCATTACCAGTGTTCATTTCCCATATTTACATTTTTTACACGCTGACAGTTTTGTCAACACAAGAGTGGAAGTCAATGAGACAATTTACATACGCTGATTGACGTGGCCACAGCAATACAAAAAAAAACATATATATTTCCTATGTAATCTATACATTCATATTTTATAATCATGTAACAATATAATTCTGAAAAACTCATGAATATTATAATTCAGCTAAGGTAAGTATTGTCATCTTGTACAAAAGACAAAAATTTAAAATTTTTAGAAAAAAGAAGTCCCCTTTATTCCCGTATATTAGTCCTAAATATTCAGGTCTTTACATGTTTGTAATTTAGTCCAAAAATTATAAACAATATTTATAATGAAGCGCAAAAAAAAAAATCAAAAGGTTGTCGTATATATTATATCTGTGATATGCCTGTGAGTGATCTCTGGAGTAGTTGTACTCCCGTAGCCCAGCCTGTGGCCACAGCCCTGGTTAACTACCCCTCACTCAACATTAAATAACCATCACAATATGGCTGATCATCAGATGTATTATTATCATTATTGCTGTATTATTTTTTAAATCAGGAGAATGAGAGAGCAACATACATTGGTAGCAGTGTGTTTAAGGCTCTCGTCCCCGTACTAACTTATCTTTATATTTCACGACATTGTAAGAGAGCACACCGTGCATTATCCTTGTGGCGGGTGTAATGAGTGCAGTAACTCACATGTGGGGAGCACAGTAAAGTAATGAACAATATTACAGCAATAATGAGTGTAGGAGACAAGCTGTTACAGACGAGGGGCAGACAGGAGGCATACCTGGACTTTACCTCTGACTGGTTTCCATGGCTCTTCTACTCCTGCAACCCAGGCCTGAGGCGAGGCTTCCTTGTTGATCACATGGAAAATTAGGCTATATGTGAGGAATTAGACATGTGTAACACCTGAGTTTCTTTATTCGAAGATTTTCGCCCACCAGTGAATTTTTAAATTCCATACAGAAATTATTTACGAAAACAATAGAATATGAGGTGATGAGTCCCTCACCATGCACAACTTTACACACAACATAGGCAAACACCAGGTAACACTCGTCAACAATTTTTGAAAAGTTGTATGCTTCTTAAATGAGATTAGTTAATTTTTATGTATTTTCATGTCATGAATCCAAATATCACCTTGAAAAATGCTTATTGGTTATAGGTTTAAAGATACGAGACATGTAATATTTGATTATTTTATTATAACGTACAATATGTGTCAGTATGTTTTAAACTAATTCGTACCTACTCTCTGCCTTTTTGCTTGACGCTTATATTGGGCTGAAGAATCATCTCTTGCCAATGTCCAGCAATAGTCTGCAAGCATTCTTGTGTCCCATTTGCCTTGGTACTATTTTTCCATGGTTGAAATATCTTGGTGAAACCTTTCACCATGTTCGTCACTAACTGCCCCACGGTTCGTTGGAAAAAAAAAGTCTAAATGTGATTCCAAAAAGTGGATTTTAAGTGACATGTTACATCCCATGTTCTTGTAAGCCTTGATGAGGTTTCCCACCAATTCTTCCTAGTTGTCTTCTCTTCTGCTTCCGAGAAATCTCCTCCCCATGAAGGTCTGATTCAAAGTCACCATCTTTAAGAAGCTCTCGAATCTGAGGACCATTGAAGACTCCCTCTCTCAGCGTCGCTCAGTGAGGGGAATTTTGATGTTAAATACTTAAATCCCTGATCGGATTTGTCTATAACTTTTACAAAGGCTCCAATGATTGACGAGGTGGCCAGTCTCAGGAGAGACTGGCCACCTCATGCATATCAACAGCTTGCTCAGTGAATATATATGTTTAAAAAGTGTTTTGCTAAGAAAGTCACCTACCTTTCACCTGCTGGAACAATAATTAAGGGCAGTGAGACTGAGTGTGGTAAGAAACAATGCCGCAAGCCTGTTGGAACTTGTTGTGACACGTACAGTGCTAGTCACGGCATTATGCCGCCCCCCCCACGTACCAAAACACAAACACATACTATGAAAGATTATAATATATCTGCACACTTACTGAGGTTTTAATACTTGCTGCTGCGTCCTTTATGCTTAATCACGTCCCTCAGCTGTGTAGGAAGACTCACACAAATTCTTGAGGGTTTGGGGAGGTATATAATTCCATGCCTCATGTAGAGCAGCCTCCAGCCGCGGGATGGAACTGATATCCTCGCCCAGTAAACTTTGTTTTACTATTGACCAGAGGTTCTCAATAGGGTTCAGGTCTGGGAAATTGCCTGGCCAGTCATTAAAGAACCTCACTTCACAGTCCTTAAGCCACTGAACTACAGTGCACATTCCTGCATAAAAACCGTAGCCCCACACTTGTCAAACGCCTCAGGTAAATTGTCACACAATAACTACAGGTAATTAAACTGGTTCATATACTGGTTTTGGGAAGCACAATGAGCTCACCAACACTCTGAGCACTGACACCCCCCAAACCATGAGCGAGTCTGGGTGTTTGGTGGTCCCACAGGTGTAGCGTGGGTCTAGCAGGTCACTACCTCTGGGCCGGTACACATGTCCCCCCACGGTTACAGGTGATGGTGAAGGTTGCTTCATCATTCCAAAGTACTTCAGACCACTGTTGAAGATTCCAGTGAAGATATTTCTTTGTATAATCCAGCCTACGTTTCTTCTGTGGCTTGGAGAGGATCGGTTTCTTAACCTGGCGGTGACTACTGTAGCCCAGTTCTGACACGTCTGTTACAGACACCTCTGAGAGAAGATGTGGGTTCTTGTCTTTTAATTCTCTAGTAGTTATCTTAGGTGTACTCTCTAACTACTTCAGTTAAGGTATGAACAGATTTCTTCGAGGAGCCAGGCCGAGGTTTGGCAGACGGTAACTGCACCCAGTTCCTCACTGAACGCTCACACACACCAACATTCTCCACTATTTATTTCGTCTGGTGCCCAGCTTTGTAAAACCCTATGATTTGAGCTATAGTTTCAGGTGTTAAAGACTTCCTTTTACCCATAATCAAACATGTATAGCCCAAAAACCAAAGGGAACACCAGACAAAACATGGGGCGGATGAGAGACAAAAGTGCAACACTTCCTCTCACCATGGCAGCCACGTGAGCACTGAGGAGTCACTGTGGAGTGTGACGGCAGGCTGTGACGTCATGCTAACGGCTGCTAACCTGCATAATGCACTGACAAAAAAAGACCCCCCTGTATGGTAGGCCTTTGATTTTCGCCACGGCATTATGCCTGGGCGCTCACCCTGCATAATGCTGTGACTAACACTGTAGGTGTATAAGGAAAAGTAGAGCTAACAAGCAATTCTAACCATGATATTCACTATCAGTGACCTAAAATTAGTTGGAAATTGCTACTCTGGTCTCGGAAGCATTTTGGTTGTTGACCAGTGTAATCAGTCGCTCATCCTTGCAGATTTATACACAGAAAAAAAGGGAAAGATGAGGTAGTCAGTCCCTCAGCTGCCTGCAAGCTAAGAGAGCCATCATAACCTGGGTGATCCTGCACCTGTAGCAGGAAGCTCTCCAGCTTCCTCTTGAAAAACTTGTATCTTCATTTCGACAATATATCTGATATCTGCTGGTAACATATTGAAGAGTCTTGGAGCACAAATCTTGACACAGTGTTCTTTAAATGTACTCATAGCTTCCCTGCTTTTCACTGGGTTGATTCCACACTGCCGGTGCACCACTATACTCTGTCTTTGCACTCACATCAAAGCCATCCATGAAAACTACAGCATATAAACTTGCCATCTCGAGGAGCAAGATCGGTCCCATTGGGTTCCACTGGCCTTCTCGCTGTGCCCGTATAAATATCAGTACAACTTGTAATTCTACTAGTAATGGTGATTAGCATTATCCAGAGTGCCATCGATGCAGACTGCCATTACACTTTAGCATTATGTTATAGCATCACATTCATGTCAACATGACCCTGACACCTGCATGTCACCCCTACTAATATGATCACCCTTCCAATATATAAACTCAAAATTTCAGGTTGACGCACGTATGGTTACTTGTGTGGTCGTACAGCAAGGTTCTACTGAGTCAAAAGAGAAGGCTAAGCCAAAATGTTCTTGTTACAGACTTTTCATATGTACCAACCAAATGCAAAATGGTGCACATTCCATGCTTGGGGCATCTGTAAACATGGAATATCAGGGAAAATAAATGGGACATGCAACTTTGAGCATCCCAAAAAATGATGCGACCTCCTGTCTAAACGACAGTGTCGCGGTTGGCCTGTATGTCAGTCTCTCTCATTTGCACAGAGATACTGAACACTACAAATGATGTAGTTGAAGTTCTGACAATAAAAATCGAGAACCAAAACTTATATATAACATGTACTTGTATATAAGCCACCAGATGCAACTTCCCAACAGTTCAAAGAACAACTATTAAAAATTGACTCCTGTCTGGAAAACCTTCCAGCCCCATCCCCAAACATCTTGCTGCTTGGTGACTTCAATCTTAGACATACAAAATGGAAGAATATAGCAAATAATGTTGTAGCAGAAATAATCTGCTGAATTTCTGCAACAAGCATACCCTAGGTCAGCAGTGGAGCCAACGAGACTGCAGAACACACTAAACCTAATTTTCACAAATAATGAGGACCTGGTAAGAAACATAGCAATATCAAAATCAACTAATACTGATCACAATTTAATCGAAGTCCAGACTAACATGCACAGGAGTCCTGATCAGCACAATGCATACAGCTATTGAGAGAACGATGTCGGCCTAGCTAGTTTTCATGTTATTTCTTTCAGGTCTCCATAGCGTTTCTGCAATGTTATACAGAGACTAGAGAAGAATTTTCAGTCGCTCTTCTGGGATGAAAGTTGTTGTTAAAATTGTGATCCTCTAATAGAAGACCTGAGACGAGCTCTGTCTGCTGGAGTAGGCGTTCACTAACACATGCTGTCTGCTGGAGTAGGCGTTCACTAACACATGCTGTCTGCTGGAGTAGGTGTTCACTAACATGCTGTCTGCTGGAGTAGGCGTTCACTAACACATGCTGTCTGCTGGAGTAGGTGTTCACTAACACATGCTGTCTGCTGGAGTAGGTGTTCACTAACACATGCTGTCTGCTGGAGTAGGTGTTCACTAACACATGCTCTGTCTGCTGGAGTAGGCGTTCACTAACACATGCTGTCTGCTGGAGTAGGCGTTCACTAACACATGCTGTCTGCTGGAGTAGGCGTTCACTAACACATGCTGTCTGCTGGAGTAGGCGTTCACTAACACATGCTGTCTGCTGGAGTAGGCGTTCACTAACACATGCTGTCTGCTGGAGTAGGCGTTCACTAACACATGCTGTCTGCTGGAGTAGGCGTTCACTAACACATGCTGTCTGCTGGAGTAGGCGTTCACTACACATGCTGTCTGCTGGAGTAGGCGTTCACTAACACATGCTCTGTCTGCTGGAGTAGGCGTTCACTAACACATGCTGTCTGCTGGAGTAGGCGTTCACTAACACATGCTGTCTGCTGGAGTAGGCGTTCACTAACACATGCTCTGTCTGCTGGAGTAGGCGTTCACTAACACATGCTCTGTCTGCTGGAGTAGGCGTTCACTAACACATGCTCTGTCTGCTGGAGTAGGCGTTCACTAACACATGCTGTCTGCTGGAGTAGGTGTTCACTAACACATGCTCTGTCTGCAGGAGGTGTTCACTAACAAATGCTCTGTCTGCAAGAGAAGGTGTTCACTAACACATGCTCTGTCTGCTGGAGTAGGCGTTCACTAACACATGCTTTGTTGCTGAGTAGGTGTCACTGACACTTGCTTGTTGCTGGAGTAGGCGTTCACTAACACATGCTTTGTTTGCTGGAGTAGGTGCTCACTGACACTTGCTTTGTTTGCTGGAGTAGGTGCTCACTGACACTTGCTTTGTTTGCTGGAGTAGGTGCTCACTGACACTTGCTTTGTTTGCTGGAGTAGGTGCTCACTGACACTTGCTTTGTTTGCTGGAGTAGGTGCTCACTGACACTTGCTTTGTTTGCTGGAGTAGGTGCTCACTGACACTTGCTTTGTTTGCTGGAGTAGGTGCTCACTGACACATGCTTTGTTTGCTGGAGTAGGTGCTCACTGACACATGCTTTGTTTGCTGGAGTAGGTGCTCACTGACACATGCTTTGTTTGCTGGAGTAGGTGCTCACTGACACTTGCTTTGTTTGCTGGAGTAGGTGCTCACTGACACATGCTTTGTTTGCTGGAGTAGGTGCTCACTGACACTGCTTTGTTTGCTGGAGTAGGTGCTCACTGACACTTGCTTTGTTTGCTGGAGTAGGTGCTCACTGACACTTGCTTTGTTTGCTGGAGTAGGTGCTCACTGACACTTGCTTTGTTTGCTGGAGTAGGTGCTCACTGACACTTGCTTTGTTTGCTGGAGTAGGTGCTCACTGACACTTGCTTTGTTTGCTGGAGTAGGTGCTCACTGACACTTGCTTTGTTTGCTGGAGTAGGTGCTCACTGACACTTGCTTTGTTTGCTGGAGTAGGTGCTCACTGACACTTGCTTTGTTTGCTGGAGTAGGTGCTCACTGACACTTCTTTGTTTGCTGGAGTAGGTGCTCACTGACACTTGCTTTGTTTGCTGGAGTAGGTGCTCACTGACACATGCTTTGTTTGCTGGAGTAGGTGCTCACTGACACATGCTTTGTTTGCTGGAGTAGGTGCTCACTGACACATGCTTTGTTTGCTGGAGTAGGTGATCACTGACACATGCTTTGTTTGCTGGAGTAGGTGCTCACTGACACTTGCTTTGTTTGCTGGAGTAGGTGCTCACTGACACATGCTTTGTTTGCTGGAGTAGGTGCTCACTGACACTTGCCTTGTTTGCTGGAGTAGGTGCTCACTGACACATGCTTTGTTTGCTGGAGTAGGTGCTCACTGACACTTGCTTTGTTTGCTGGAGTAGGTGCTCACTGACACTTGCTTTGTTTGCTGGAGTAGGTGCTCACTGACACTTGCCTTGTTTGCTGGAGTAGGTGCTCACTGACACTTGCCTTGTTTGCTGGAGTAGGTGCTCACTGACACTTGCTTTTAATTGGTCTTGCCCAAGTCTGTCAATGTGGCACACACAACCTCTGCAAGGTCTCTGGTGTCCAGCACAAGCAGATCAATACTGTTGTCACAAAATAAATTTCCCATTTATTCACAGTTCTGACATTTGTGTATGTTTGGTCTTCACAACAGAAGTGCTAAATAGTACTTTATCAGGTCAAGAGCTATTGTCATGCCAACAGCTCCATCATGTCAACAGCCTCTATCAGACCAACAACCCTTATCAAGCCAAGAGCTCCGGTCAGGCCAACAGCTCCTATCCGAACAATAGCCCCTATCAGGCCAACAGGCCCTGTCAGACAAACAGACCCTTGCTTTAACTAATTCACTCCTAAGGTAACCACAGGTTGCAGAACATCCTCTCAGATGAATTTCAACAAGATTTTTAGAATCAAATATTAAAAAAAGGGCGAGTACACATGTGTTTTCTCTATATTACTCATCAACGGTCATTTTGAAAAATGGTCCACATTTTTTTCACGGGGGAAAAATGCGATGGTCCTATATCCCCCCAAAAAAACTTCTGGCAGGTGTACGAAAAGATTATTTTTTAAGTCAATCTCAAAATTCTTTAAAATATTTCAGTCATTTGCTAAGATATATAATCAGAAAGACAAATAGAGGAGTATCTTACCCTCAGTAAGACAAATAGAGGAGTATCTTACCCTCAGTAAGACAAATAGAGGAGTATCTTACCCTCAGTAAGACAAATAGAGGAGTATCTTACCCTCAGTAAGACAAATAGAGGAGTATCTTACCCTCAGTAAGACAAATAAAGGAGTATCTTAACCCCAGTTAGATAAATAGAGGCCTATCTTACCCCGGTAAGACAAATAGAGGACTATCTTACTCCCAGTAAGACAGAGGAGCATCTTCCTCCCAGTAAAACAGGAGTATCTTCCTGCCAGTAAGCCTAACAGAGAAGTATCTTACCCCTAGTAAGACAAAGAGAGGAATATCTTTACCCAGTAAGACAGAGAAGTATCTTTACCCCTGTAAGAAAAATAGAGGTCTATCTTACTATTAGTGAGAAACGTAACATGCATAAGTAACATGTACCAGTAACATGCACCAGTAACATGCACCAGTAACATGCACCAGTAACATGCACCAGTAACATGCACCAGTAACATGCACCAGTAACATGCATCAGTAACATGCACCAGTAACATGCACCAGTAACATGCACCAGTAACATGTACCAGTAACATGCACCAGTAACATGCACCAGTAACATGCACCAGTAACATGTACCAGTAACATGCACCAGTAACATGCACCAGTAACATGCACTAGTAATATGCACCAGTAACATGCATAAGTAACATGCACCAGTAACATGACCAGTAACATGCACCAGTAACATGTACCAGTAACATGACCAGTACATGTACCAGTAACATGCACCAGTAACATGACCGTAACATGCACCAGTAACATGACCAGTAACTCACCAGTAACATGCACCAGTACATGCAATACATGTACCAGTAACATGCAAAGTAACATCACCGTACATGCACAGTAAATGCACCAGTAACATGCACTAACATGTAACATGACCAGTAACATGTACCAGTAACATGCACCAGTAACATGCATCAGTAACATGCACCAGTAACATGCACCAGTAACATGCACGTACAGTAACATGACCAGTAACATGCACCAGTAACATGTACCAGTAACATGCACCAGTAACATGCACCAGTAACATGTACCAGTAACATGCACCAGTAACATGCACCAGTAACATGCACCAGTAACATGCACCAGTAACATGCACCAGTAACATGCACCAGTAACATGCACCAGTAACATGCACCAGTAACATGCACCAGTAACATGTACCAGTAACATGCACCAGTAACATGCACCAGTAACATGCACCAGTAACATGCACCAGTAACATGTACCAGTAACATGCACCAGTAACATGCACCAGTAACATGCACCAGTAACATGCACCAGTAACATGCACCAGTAACATGCACCAGTAACATGCACCAGTAACATGTACCAGTAACATGCTACCAGTAACATGCACCAGTAACATGCACCAGTAACATGTACCAGTAACATGCACCAGTAACATGCACCAGTAACATGCACCAGTAACATGCACCAGTAACATGCACCAGTAACATGCACCAGTTACAGTACATGCACCAGTAACATCACGTATTGACCAGTACATACAGTTCCATAGCTCAGTAACATACCAGTAACATGCACGCACCAGTATCCCAGTCTAGTTAAGTACAAGCTCAGTACAGTACTCACCGTCTTCAGTGCGATAAATGCACCAGTAACATGCACCAGTAACATGCACCAGTAAATGCCAGTAACATGATCAGTAACATGCACCAGTAACATGACCAGTAACATACCGTCCATGTAACATGCACCAGTAAATGCATCAGTAACATGTAACTCACCAGTAACATTCACCAGTAAATGACTCAGACAGTACACCTACTTCTTCGTAGTAAATGCTAGCCAGTAACACTCTCACGTTCCCAGTAAATCACAGTAATCATGACCAGTAACATGCACCAGTAACTCAGTGTTGACAGTAAAGCCAGTACCAGTAACATGCACTCTTCAGTGTAAATGACAGTAATCAGTACAGTACCTTCACAGCCTCATGTTAACATCGACCAGTAACATGACCAGTAACATGCACCAGTAATGCCTCAGTGACAGCAGTAAATGCACAGTAACATGCACCAGTAACATCTGTCACCAGTAACATGCACCAGTAACATACAGTAGCATCCAGTAACATGCAGTAACATGCTCACCGTAACATTCCAGTGTTGAATCAGTAAGCTCAGTACCAGTACCTTCACCAGTTCCTTCAGTGTGTGGAAGATACGAAGCTCAGTACCAGTACCTCTCCACGTTCATTCAGTGTTAAGATACGAAGCCAGTACCATGACTCATACGTCCTTCAGTGTAAGATACAGCTCAGTACCATCCTCTACTGTTCCTCAGTGTGGTATGAGATACAGCTCAGTACCAGTACTCTCTCACCGTTCCTTCAGTGTTGGAAGATACGAAGCTCAGTACCAGTACCTCTCTCACCGTTCCTTCAGTGTTGGAAGATACGAAGCTCAGTACCAGTACCTCTCTCACCGTTCCTTCAGTGTGTGGAAGATACGAAGCTCAGTACCAGTACCTCTCTCACCGTTCCTTCAGTGTGTTGGAAGATACGAAGCTCAGTACCAGTACCTCTCTCACCGTTCCTTCAGTGTTGGAAGATACGAAGCTCAGTACCAGTACCTCTCTCACCGTTCCTTCAGTGTTGGAAGATACGAAGCTCAGTACCAGTACCTCTCTCACCGTTCCTTCAGTGTTGGAAGATACGAAGCTCAGTACCAGTACCTCTCTCACCGTTCCTTCAGTGTTGGAAGATACGAAGCTCAGTACCAGTACCTCTCTCACCGTTCCTTCGTGTTGGAAGATACGAAGCTCAGTACCAGTACCTCTCTCACCGTTCCTTCAGTGTTGGAAGATACGAAGCTCAGTACCAGTACCTCTCTCACCGTTCCTTCAGTGTGTTGGAAGATACGAAGCTCAGTACCAGTACCTCTCTCACCGTTCCTTCAGTGTGTTGGAAGATACGAAGCTCAGTACCAGTACCTCTCTCACCGTTCCTTCAGTGTTGGAAGATACGAAGCTCAGTACCAGTACCTCTCTCACCGTTCCTTCAGTGTTGGAAGATACGAAGCTCAGTACCAGTACCTCCTCACCGTTCCTTCAGTGTTGGAAGATACGAAGCTCAGTACCAGTACCTCTCACCGTTCCTTCAGTGTTGGAAGATACGAAGCTCAGTACCAGTACCTCTCTCACCGTTCCTTCAGTGTTGGAAGATACGAAGCTCAGTACCAGTACCTCTCTCACCGTTCCTTCAGTGTTGGAAGATACGAAGCTCAGTACCAGTACCTCTCTCACCGTTCCTTCAGTGTTGGAAGATACGAAGCTCAGTACCAGTACCTCTCTCACCGTTCCTTCAGTGTGTTGGAAGATACGAAGCTCAGTACCAGTACCTCTCTCACCGTTCCTTCAGTGTTGGAAGATACGAAGCTCAGTACCAGTACCTCTCCACCGTTCCTTCAGTGTTGGAAGATACGAAGCTCAGTACCAGTACCTCTCACCGTTCCTTCAGTGTTGGAAGATACGAAGCTCAGTACCAGTACCTCTCTCACCGTTCCTTCAGTGTTGGAAGATACGAAGCTCAGTACCAGTACCTCTCTCACCGTTCCTTCAGTGTTGGAAGATACGAAGCTCAGTACCAGTACCTCTCTCACCGTTCCTTCAGTGTTGGAAGATACGAAGCTCAGTACCAGTACCTCTCTCACCGTTCCTTCAGTGTTGGAAGATACGAAGCTCAGTACCAGTACTCTCTCACCGTTCCTTCAGTGTTGGAAGATACGAAGCTCAGTACCAGTACCTCTCTCACCGTTCCTTCAGTGTTGGAAGATACGAAGCTCAGTACCAGTACCTCTCTCACCGTTCCTTCAGTGTGTGGAAGATACGAAGCACTATCTCGTTGATGTGACTAATATATCGTACTACTGCAGGTATGAAACCTTGTTTGACACCAGTCCTCCCCAGGATGGTTCATCACGACACATGTTCCTGAACTAGTACTCTCTATTATCTCCCCCTCAGTTACTCCCACACCTAGTAAAGCACCTTTTTTTCCCTTTATTTCCGCCTACCTTCTAGTCTCGTGATAAAGACTAACATTGTTCTTGCATTCTAGACATATGAAGTCCACTCATCTCTTGTTTCCTGCTTCATCTGAATTACGGTGCCATTGAACCTCCGTCGTAGATTTGTAATTATCTGGTTTTAATTATTTATAATTACAGGTGTAGAGAAATGCTCGTGGTTTCCCATCTTCAGTAATTAATTCATCACATATATTTATATTTGTGTGTGCGTGTGCCAGAGCCTGCCTGCAGGTCACGCAGAAACCAATATATTTTGGAAACTGTGGCTTATCCTATAAAAAATTATATACCATAAAACAGAAAGTTATTGAAAAAGAAAGTCGTAACTTGCAAAGGAGAATCGTTATCAAGGAAGAAGAGAGGTGGAGGAAATACGAGAGTGTTATGAGCGCAGCTTCCAATACATGACGACCCGGGGACACCATCACACCCACCCACCTTCACCACACCTCAATGATCAATTTATAGATAAGTGCCAAACAGTGATCATCAATGAGTCATAACCGTGGCACAACGGCCACGCTAACCGCTAATGCCTGCCACATAAACGCAGCAAAATGATTAAGACAACATCAAAAACAAACCTTTAGTGCGTTACTAGAATTATTGGCAACTCAGTCCTAACGAGAGCTATCGTATTTACATTACCTTGGCATAAACAGTAATCTATTGAACGTTAGTAATTCCGGGGATCATCGCCCATGCGGTCCCGTGTCAGTCCACGTCTCATAAATTGCAAATGAAATATTACAGCAATAACAGCTATCAAGAAGCACATAAGAAAATAAAATAGTGTACAGTGTATCAGAAGTTTTTACCTGCCGTCTTACTTGTCTTGAGACAAACAAAAAAGAACAACAGTTTTGCCAGAGTGCATTATGTTTAACACTCGTATGACAGCAGAACTGTACTTCCATGGAGGGTTACTGTCTACAAATCTACCTCTCTAGATGGTTGCTGTCTACTACCTACATTTCAGGGTAATACAGGAGGGTAATATATCCCTAGATACTTGGTGTCTACCAAACTACTGCCTATGTTTCACACCTTTGTGACAGGATGGTAATACGTCTCTGGCTGGCTGCGTTATATAAACCCAACCTTGAAAACAGTCATCAGTAACGGCGGTAATGTCACCGTGAATATAAGTCAGTTCCTGGGAAAGATGAGTTCATTGGTAGTGCAAGTATGTTCCAGACAAACACCTCTACGGTGGGTGAAGGAAGTGAAAACGTAACCTCGAGAGAGAGAGAGAGGGAGGAAGGTGTTCCCTCTACAGATGAAGATGACAGAAAGCAAAGCTTCTTAAAAACAAAAGGCTTTCTAAAGTATGAAAATAAACTGGTCAGAGAAATGGAGAACTGATCAACCTGGTCAAACTGGTCGCGTCATACAAAATCCAGGGAAGACAGAGGGACCAAACAGCCATAAATTAAATTAGAAGAAATCCCAAATACTTCTCACACGTAAAATCCAGGATGAAACCCACACCCAGTATAGGTCCTTTGCTTAAAGGTGATTGAACATACACTGATAACAACGAAAAAATGAGTGAAATACGACTCCTTTGATATACCTTTGAAGAGTTTCGAGAGTTTATCTACTCTCTGAGCCCGGTCATGGGCCAGGCTCGTCTGGTGCTTGCCTGGTCAACCTTCTGTTGCTGCTGGAGGCCCGCTGCCCCACATATCCATCACAGCGTGGTTGATCTGGCACCTGGTGAAGATACTTGTCCAGTTTCCTCTTGAAGGCTTCTACACTGGTTCCAGCCGTGTTTCGGATATCTTCTGGTAAGATGTTGAATAGTCTGGGACCCCGGATGTTAATACAGTGCTCCCGTATTGTCCCCACCGCACCCCTGCTGCTCACTGGGTTTATTTTACACTTTCTCCCATATCTCTCACTCCAGTATGTTGTTATGGCATGTGCAGATTTGGGACCAGGCCCTCAAGTACTTTCCAGGTATATATTATCATGTATTCTCTTCCTCCGCTCCAATGAGTACATGTTCAAGACTTGAAGGCGTTCCCAATAATTTAGATGTTTCGATGGCTCAATGTGAGCCGTAAACAATCTCTGAATTTGTTCCAGCTCTGATATTTCTCCAGCTTTGAACGGGGCCGTCAGCACTGAGCAGTATTCTAAGTGAGGGAGCACTAGCGATTTGAAGAGTGTCACCATCGGCATTATTTCCTTTGTTTTGAAAGTTTTCAATACCCACCCCGTCATTTTCCTGGCTGTTGTGATCTTTGTCTTGTTATGGTCTTTAAAAGACAGATCAGCAGACATAATTATTCCCAAGTCCTTAACGTGTTCCTTTCGTTCTATGTGGTGACCCTCTTGCGTTTTGTAAATAGTGTTCCTTTTGAGTTCTTCATTCTTTCCATACCTAAGCAGCTGAAACTTATCACCATTGAACGTCATGTTGTTCTCCACTGCCCATTGGAAGACCCTGCTTATGTCCTCCTGTAATTTTTCAGTGTCCTCTACCGTAGTGACTTTCATGCTTATTTTAGTGTCATCTGCAAATGATGATACAAAACTGTGACGGGTGTTTTTATCCATGTCTGCTATGAGGATGAGAAACAGCAGAGGTGCCAGGACAGTGCCTTGGGGAACTGAGATTTTTACCTCGCTGAAGCTGGATTTTGCTCTGTTTACTACTACTTTTTGTGTTGTGTGTGTTAGGAACCCGAAAATCCATCTGCCTACCTTCCCAGTAATGCCAATGACCCTCATTTCGTGCGCTATCACTCCATGATCGCATTTGTCAAACGCCTTTGCAAAATCTGTGTAAATCACATCTGCGTCATAATGGTTCAGCAGCTGTGACAGGCATGATCGTCCTGCTCTAAAACCATGCTGGTTAGGGTTGTGCTGGTCCATGAAGTTTGTAATCTGCCGTCTCATCACTCTTTCAAAGATTTTTATGATGTGAGAAGTGAGGGCTACTGGTCTGTAATTTTTAGCTAGTGCTCTACTACCTCCCTTATGCAAAGGAGCTATGTCTGCACTCTTTAAGGCCTCCGGTATTTCACCTAGATCTAAGCTCTTTCTCCTAAGAACACTAAGGGCTCTTACTCGTGTTCAGTAAACTATTCATCAGGTAACAGACTGACTAGGATGAGTTTTTCATTAATGAGACTCAAAACGCTGTTAACATCTTTACAATTTCCGATGAAGTCCTTTCCCCAGTTGACTTTGAAGTCATCGACAGCATGCCCATGCATTGTACTCCAGGCCCTGACTTAAACAAACTCCATATTTATATATAAAAAAAACAAATGTACGAAACCACTAACTCGTGTCTTTAATATTTTTTTTTAGAAGAACGTGGACACAGGTGTCATCCTACAATCATTTTAAACTCCAATATTGGTACACTTCAGAAAGGTGGCAGTAAAGTAATCACAAAACTACAGACCAAGAGAGTTACCCTTAAACATCAACATTTTTGATCGGGTTCCAAGAAGCAAGATTACTAATCTCATGGAATAGCAACACTTGCACACCCCAGGGCAGCACGGGTTTATAAGAGTTGCCTTTCATAACTGCTAGACCATTACGACATGGCCTTTGATCTGCTGGAAGAAGAGCTAAATGCTGATGTGATAGCAGACAAAATGCGTCCAAATGCAATAACTGTAAAAGTGGGCAGATGTATATTTAACTTCTTAACATACAGAACCCAGAGAGTAGTTGTGAAGATTGAAGTCAAGAGGTTGCCACAGTGAAAGCTCTCCCTCAAGGCACAACTCAACCCATTTCCGTTTCTCATTCTTATACCCGACACAGACAAGAACATAAATTATAGCATCTTTTCATCCTTTGCTGAAGACACCAGAATTTCTGAGAGTGCCGCCTATCGAATACAGAAAATTTTCAGTGGGCAACAGACAACAATATGATGCTCAATGAGGACATGCTTCAGTTGCTCTGCTATGGAAGAATGGAGGAGATTAAGAAAGAAACAGAGTATAAGACGAACTAGAATCCTACAATAGCAAAAGTTCAATGTGCGTGACTTTGGAATGACGATTCAAGAAGCTCTCACATTACAGGATCACAATAATGCTGTCATTGCTACTGCAAGAAGAATGATAAGATGGATAACTAGAACATTGAAAACAAGAGATGGTAAGACATTAATGCTACTCTTGAAGTCATTAGTTCTCTCAAGGCTGAAATAGCTGTATATTAACGGTCCCTTCAAAGTAGAACAGATTGTAGAGCTAGAAAACGTGCAGACGACTTACGCTGCCCGAACAAATTCAGTAAGATCTCTAAACTCCTGGGAATGCTTTAAATCTCTTGAATTATACTCCCTGGAAAGTAGGCGAGAGAGGAACATCATAATTTACACCCGGAAGGTCCTGGAGGGAATGGTCCCAAATCTTCACACAAAAATCACCTAATAAGAAAGCAAGAGACATGGCAGACGGTGTAGAATATCTCCAGTAAAAAGCAGGGGCATGATGAGTACACACAGAGAAAACTCGGTAAGTGTCAGAGGTCCTCGACGTTTCATCACCCTGCCTTCGTGCACAATGGGAATTACCAACAGACCTCTGACAATCTTCAAAAGGAAACTTGATAAATTCTCAAATAGGATCATGATCAGCCGGGCTGTGGTGCAAATGTGGGACTGCGGACGACCAGCACTAACAACCTGGTTGATCTGGCCAGCAATCGGAAAGCCGGCAACCGGGACGCGCGAGCATTAACCCTCCACCCTCCGGGAACTGCAGAAAGGTAAATAACGTGTGAGGTAGGTGGTGTGTGTTACAAGGTGTGAGGTAGATGGTATGTGTGTTACAAGGTGTGAGGTAGGTGGTGTGTGTTACAAGGTGTGAGGTAGGTGGTGTGTGTTACAAGGTGTGAGATAGGTGGTGTGTGTTACAAGGTGTGAGGTAGGTGGTGTGTGTGTTATGAGGTGTGAGGTAGGTGGTGTGTGTGTTACAAGGTGTCAGATAGATGGTATGTGTGTTATAAGGTGTGAGGCAGGTGGTTTGTGTTACAAGGTGTGAGGTAGGTGGTGTGTGTGTTACAAGGTGTGAGGTAGATGGTGTGTGTTACGAGGTGTGAGGCAGGTGGTGTGTGTTACAAGGTGTGAGGCAGGTGGTGTGTGTTACAAGGTGTGAGGGAGGTGGTGTGTTACAAGGTAAGTTGTGGTGGTGTGTTACAGGTGTGAGGCAGGTGGTGTGTGTTACAAGGTGTGAGGTAGGTGGTGTGTTACAAGGTATGTTGTAGGTGGTGTGTTACAAGGTATGTTGTAGGTGGTGTGTTACAAGGTGTGAGGTAGGTGTGTGTTACAAGGTGTGAGGTAGGTGGTGTGTTAAAAGGTGTGAGGTAGGTGGTGTGTGTTACAAGGTGTGAGGCAGGTGGTGTGTGTTACAAGGTGTGAGGCAGGTGGTGTGTGTGTTACAAGGTGTGAGGCAGGTGGTGTGTGTTACAAGGTGTGAGGTAGATGGTATGTGATTACAAGGTGTGAGGTAGATAGTGTGGGTTACAAGGTGTGAGGTAGGTGATGTGTTACAAGGTGTGAGTAGTGTGATGTGTTACAAGGTGTGAGGTAGGTGTGTGTTAAAGTGTGAGGTAGGTGGTGTGTTACAAGGTGTGAGGTAGGTGGTGTGTGTTACAAGGTGGTATGGTGGTAGGTGGTATGTTACAAGGTGTGAGGTAGGTGGTGTGTTACAAGGTGTGAGGTAGGTGATGTGTTACAAGGTGTGAGGTAGGTGGTATGTTACAAGGTGTGAGGTAGGTGGTGTGTTACAAGGTATGAGGTAGGTGGTGTGTTACAAGGTGTGAGGTAGGTGATGTTACAAGGTATGAGGTAGGTGGTGTGTTACAAGGTGTGAGGTAGGTGGTGTGTTACAAGGTATGAGGTAGGTGGTGTGTTACAAGGTGTGAGGTAGGTGGTGTGTTACAAGGTGTGAGGTAGGTGGTGTGTTACAAGGTGTGAGGTAGGTGATGTGTTACAAGGTGTGAGGTAGGTGGTGTGTTACAAGGTGTGAGGTAGGTGGTGTGTTACAAGGTGTGAGGTAGGTGGTGTGTTACAAGGTGTAGGGAGGTGGTGTGTTACAAGGGTGAGGGAGGTGGTGTGTTCAAGGTGTGAGGTAGGTGGTGTGTTACAAGGTGTGAGGTAGGTGGTGTGTTACAAGGTGTGAGGTAGGTGGTGTGTTACAAGGTGTGAGGTAGGTGGTGTGTTACAAGGTGTGAGGTAGGTGGTGTGTTACAAGGTGTGAGGTAGGTGGTGTGTGTTACAAAATGACACGATATCTATTAACAATAGATATCTCCAGTGAACAATAGAAAGGAAAGCCCTTCTAGCATCCAGCCTGTTACTGGGCTTTTGCAACAAAGTCAGTATCCTGGTTCAGTTATCCGACATATTATATAGATTAAGGGATTGCAACTGATAGGGTACTAACCAAAGTAAATGATTTAAAGATTTATTAACAAGAGTGAAAATCTAGGGTAGCAAAGTAAATCAAATATAAAAGATATTAATTAATATATCAAATAGGATACTTAGGAGGGTAGCTCTACACTGCTCTCATATACAATAAGTCTGTGCTGAGGCACATATATAAAATGACTCAGAGTACCATCAGGTACAATGTCAGTAATAACAATAATATATATAAATAATAATAAATGTGTGTACGAGTGTGCTCCCGGTAACTAAGACTCGACTCAACCAGTGTACGACAGAACAACTTCTCATAAGCTAGCTGTAATAACAAATTGACAACCAGAACAGCTTGATTGTCTAGTAAAATGACCACTTCGCAGAACAGCACTATAACAGGCAACAGCAACACAGCATCAGGAACAAGGAGATAGAAAATCGACCCTAACTGGGGACCATCAGTAGATCCTCCAAAACAGTCCCAAAACTCCCTTTCTACTGAAGCTAAGTTCAGCATAAGCAATCCCAGACTGTGGCGGTGCACAGATGCCTTATCGAAGTAGGTCTAGAGCTAGAGCTTGAGACCTGAGTTATCAAAGTGTCAAAGTGACACACAACCCAGAACAAAGTCGAATAATCACTGTCTAGTCTATTCTCTGTGAACAGAGTTACACAGAGTTCTGAGAAGTATGATTCGCCTCACCAACAAATACATACTCTACCCAACAGAGTCTAATGTCGAGAACAACAAGAGTGAGGAGTTGACTCGACGAAGGCAGCAGGCCAGAGAGAGAGCGAGGGACGAGGAACAACCACCCAGCTCAGGTGTGTCCAGAGACTGACTCCCCTCCGCAACGAGACGCCGGCAGCGTAACAGTCGTTTGCCAACACCAAGGCAGTTACTACACACTCTCGAGCACAACATAAAATATTACATCCTACCTAAAGTAAATAAATACAAATGATAATCTAATAATAATATAAAGCAAAATATTAACGATTTAGCTATAATCGAGAATATTCGCAATATAAAATTATAGAAAATGGAAATATATACATTATATACATTGAGGCCCAGTTCAAGGGGCGCAACAGTGTGTTACAAGGTGTGAGGTAGGTGGTGTGTTACAAGGTGTGAGGTAGGTGGTGTGTTACAAGGTGTGAGGGAGGTGGTGTGTTACAAGGTGTGAGGGAGGTGGTGTGTTACAAGGTGTGAGGTAGGTGGTGTGTTACAAGGTATGAGGTAGGTGGTGTGTTACAAGGTGTGAGTGGTGGTGTGTTACAAGGTGTGAGGTGGAGTGTGTTACAAGTGTGAGGAGGTGGTGTGTTACAAGGTGAGAGGTAGGTGGTGTTTAAAGAGTGTTTAGGTAGGTGGTGTGTTACAAGGTGTGAGGAGGTGGTGTGTTACAAGGTGTGAGGTAGGTGGTGTGTTAAGGTGTGGGTAGGTGGTGTGTTACAGGTGTGGAGGTGTTTAAAGTGTGAGAGTAGGTGGGGATTTAAAAGGTGTGAGGTGTGGTTTACAAAGAGTGAGACTTCCTAGGTATTTCTAAGATGCAATATTGACATTGTCGTTGATTATGTTGACAGTGTGCGAGGGTGCACGCGCTGTGCACGAGCGCGCCACTACCCACCTTACCTTGGGGAGTGGTGTTTGGTGAGGGAATAGTGAGTGGTATGGTGAGTGGTGAGGGAGTGGTATGGTGAGTGGTGTGAGTGGTGAGGGAGTGGTATGGTGAGTGGTGTAAGTGGTGAGGGAGTGGTATGGTGAGTGGTGTGAGTGGTGAGGGAGTGGTATGGTGAGTGGTGTGAATGGTGAGGGAATAGTGAGTGATATGGTGAGTGGTGAGAAATTAGGGAGTGGTGAGGTAGTAGTGAGTGGTATGATGAGTAGTAAGGGAGTGGTGAGGTAGTGAGTGGTATAGTGAGTAGTAAATGGTGAGGGAGAGGTGAGGGAGTAGTGAGTGTTGAGGTTTTGAGTGGTACAGTGAGTAGTGAGGGAGTAGTGAGTGGTGTTATTAATGATACAATTGTAGTGAATAGGATGAGTACAAGTAGTGTAGTAAATGAGGTGTTACGATGAGTTGATGGGTTTAACAATGTGCGTCTTTATCACCATAAGTTATTGGTGGATAGGAAGTGAGGTGGAAGAGGGGATGGGAAAGGGGTGGGAAGAGTGGTGGAAAGGGGTGGGAGGTGGATGGAAGCAGGATGGGAGTAGGATGGGAAGTGAGGTGGGAAGGTGAAGTGGGAAGAGTGAAAATGAAAGAGTGAGGATGGAAAGTGGAAGGAAGGTGGGTGAAGGTGGAAAGAGGTGGGTGGAAGGTGAGAATGAGGGATGAAGATGAAATAAAGACAGCGGGAATAGGAGACAGTGGAGAGGGTGAAGCGGTGAAGAAGAGTGGAAATAATGGGAGTGGTGGGGTGAGGATAAAATGAGTGGAAGAGTGAGTGGGAGAGGAGTGGAGGAGTGGGGAGTGGTGAGGTAGTAGGAAATGGGATGGAAGAGTGAATGGGAGAGTGAGAATGAAGTGAGGATGGGAGAGGAGATGGGAAGAGTGAGTGGGAAAGGAAATAGGAAGAGAGGATGGGAATGAGAAGGAAGTGAGATGGGAGAGTGAGATGGAGGTGAGTGGGAAGGAGTGGGAAGAGGAGTAGGAAAGGGATAAGATAGAATGAGTGAAATAGGAATGAGTAGAAGAGAGTGGAGTAAAATGGGGCAGGACTGAGACAGATGGAGTTGGGCGGGTGAAATGATAGAAGAGTGAGATGGAAATAAAATGAAGGCAGCGGAGAATAGGAAGAGGAGGATGGGAAGAGTGAGGATGGGAAGAGAGGATGGGAAGAGTGAGATGGAAGAGTGAGAATGGAAGAGTGAGGATGGGAAGAGTGAGGATGGGAAGAGAGATGGGAAGAGTGAGAATGGAAGAGGAGATGGAAGGAGATAGGAAGAGGAGGATGGGAAGAGTGAGAATAGGAAGGCAGGATGGAAGAGTGAGAATAGGAAGAGAGATGGAAGGAGGATGGGAAGAGTGAGGATGGGAAGAGTGAGAATAGGAAGAGTGAGGAGGGAAATAGGAAGAGGAGGATGAAGAGGAAATAGGAAGAGAGATGGGAAGAGTGAGAATGGGAAGAGTGAGAATAGGAAGAGTGAGGATGGGAAGAGTGAGAATAGGAAGAGTGAGGATGGGAAGAGTGAGAATAGGAAGAGTGAGAATAGGAAGTGAGGATGGGAAGAGTGAGAATAGGAAGAGCGAGGACGGGAAGAGTGAGAATAGGAAAGTGAGGATGGGAAGGGAGAATAGGAAGAGTGAGAATAGGAAGACGAGGACGGGAAGAGGAGGATGGAAGAAGTGAAAGAAGGAAGAGTGAGAATAAGGGAAAAGGAGGACGGAAGAGTGAGAATAGGAAGAGTGAGGATGGGAAGAGTGAGAATAGGAAGAGCAGGATGGGAAGAGTGAGAATAGGAAGAGCGAGGAGGGAGAATAGGAAGAGCGAGGATGGGAAGAGTGAGAATAGGAAGAGCGAGGACGGGAAGAGTGAGAATAGGAAGAGTGAGGATGGGAAGAGTGAGGATGGGAAGAGCGAGGATGGGAAGAGTGAGAATAGGAAGGAGAATAGAAAGAGGATGGGAAGAGTGAGAATAGGAAGAGTGAGGATGGGAAGAGTGAGGATGGGAAGAGTGAGAATAGGAAGAGTGAGGATGGAAGAATGAGAATAGGAAGAGCGAGGATGGGAAGAGTGAGAATAGGAAGAGTGAGGATGGGAAGAGTGAGAATAGGAAGAGTGAGGATCTGAAGAGTGAGGATGGGAAGAGTGAGGATGGGAAGAGTGAGAATAGGAAGTGAGAATGGGAAGAGTGGGGATGGGAAAAGTGAGGATGGGAAGAGTGAGGATGGGAAGAGCGAGGACGGGAAGAGTGAGAATAGGAAGAGCGAGGACGGGAAGAGTGAGAATAGGAAGAGCGAGGACGGGAAGAGTGAGAATAGGAAGAGCGAGGACGGGAAGAGTGAGGAGAGAGCAAGCTTTCTTACTCTTGAAAAGTTGTGTTATTCATCAAAAACCCAGGTGCTTTTTACAAGCACCGCTGATCTTTAAGAACCTATGTGCCTTTAACCATGTTTTTAAGAACCTATGTCTTTTATTATTATTTAATCAAATGAACGCTAAACCACGGTATCAGTATGTGCTCTTTTAAAACCCATATATGCTCTTTAATAACCTATGTGCTCTTTTAAAACCCATATGTGCTCTTTAAGAACCTATGTGCTCTTTTAAAACCCATATATGTTCTTTAAGAACCTATGTGCTCTTTTAAAACCCTTATGTGCTCTTTAAGAACCTATGTGCTCTTTTAAACCCATATATCTCTAGAACCTATGTCTCTTTTAAAACCATATATTCTTTAAAACCTATGTCCTTAAAACCCTTATGTGCTCTTTAAGAACCTATGTGCTCTTTTAAAACCCATATGTGTTCTTTAAAAACTCAGGTTCACTTTAAATATCGCTGAGATATTTTAAGTCTGCCGATGTTCTCTATTGTAAATCCGAACCTGTTTTAAAATTCCCAGAGCTATCTTACAGATCCAGGCTTATATTAAAACTTGTGGAGCTCTTTTAAAGCTCCAGTGCTCTTTAAAATCTCCGAGGCTCTTGTGGTCCTGACCTGAAGATTCATCTTAGACATCTTTGTGTGTCTCAGTACCCAAGAAATATTTACAAGACCAATTAATAGACCAATTTATAAGATCAAGGCCTATTTATAAGACCAATTTATAGGTCCCGCCTCACATAGTAATAAGCTGTCCCCTTCAGATCAATGTAGCAAAATATCCTAGGAATGATACACGAGTTATCCTAGGAATGACACATGAGTTATCCTAGGAATGACAAATGAGTTATCCTAGGAATGACACATGAGTTATCCTAGGAATGACACATGAGTTATCCTAGGAATGACACACGAGTCATCCTAGGAATGACACACGAGTCATCCTAGGAATGACACACGAGTCATCCTAGGAATGACACACGAGTCATCCTAGGAATGACACACGAGTCATCCTAGGAATGACACACGAGTCATCCTAGGAATGACACACGAGTCATCCTAGGAACACACGAGTCATCAAATGACACACGAGTCATCTAGAATGACACACGGTCATCCTAGGAATGACACACAGTCACTTGAATGACAACGAGTCATCCTAGGAATGACACAGAGTCATCCTAGAATGACACACAGTCATCCTAGGAATGACACACGAGTCATCCTAGGAATGACACACGAGTCATCCTAGGAATGACACACGAGTCATCTAGGAATGACTTTCGAGTCATCCTAGGAATGACACGAGTCATCCTAGGAATGACACACGAGTCATCCTAGGAATGACACACGAGTCATCCTAGGAATGACACACGAGTCATCCTAGGAATGACACACGAGTCATCCTAGGAATGACACACGAGTCATCCTAGGAATGACACACGAGTCATCCTAGGAATGACACATGAGATACCAGCAACATCTCATTCTCGTCGACCAAGTTTTATGACTCAATCTGAACTCTGTCATTAAATTTACTTCAAACGTCCTGAGAAGATTCACCCATCAACATTATCGACGAGATCTTCAATGTTTCATATAAATAACTGGCCACTTAGTTCTTAAAGTTGGTGAACTCTAGGGAGGTACCGACGTCCGTTCATAAGCAAGCGAAGTCTGGTTAAACGTGTTGATCTCTGGCATGACAACTGCTCTCTACACTGTCTCAGTAATGCGTTAGATGACAGCTTATTAAGCAGTGAATATTCTATTAAAAAACAGCTCCATATATAATGTTGGTTTCCGGGATTTGTTCTGAAACCGGACGCATATTATTCCTGGTCTGTCAGAGTGGCCAGGAGAGGAGAGTGAGGTGTGTTTTGAGTCAATGCGTGGAGCACAGCAGCTGGAGCACAGCAGCTGGAGCAGAGCAGCTGGGCCAAGACGTCCTAAGACGTCACGGTTTGGAGTTTGTAGGAATTTTTTTTTTTTTTGTAAATTTTTACCATAGGTTATTTTACTGGTTTAAGTGCTCTCATATTTAGCTGAAAGGCCCTAGTGTGCAGAGGCCTGTTTAAGTTTTGTGAGAGTACTAATACAGCCTACAGGTTGAGCAGTCTGCAGAAAGACGGGGTAGGGGGTGTCATGGAGCCTCTCTGTTTATAAATGATAAGTGTTTTACTCAGTAGTAGCAGCGTGCTAGTGAGCTGATGTGTGTACTGGGTAAAGGTGAACTGGAGTGTCGTGATGTTGGTATGTAGTAGAGTAGGTTGTATATGTAAGTTTACTATTAATATATATATATATATATATAATATATATATATATATATATATATATATATATATATATACTAAGACAACCACTATGAAAAAATAGAATTCAAGCGCTTCGTGACTACTCACATTATCAAGTAGTCACGAAACCACTTGAATTCCTCTATTTTTCATAGTGGTTGTCTTGCATATTTGATATCACCTGTTTACTGTGATCTTTTTGCATATATATATATATATATATATATATATATATATATATATATATGTCTTGAAATAAGGTTTATACACAATTAAAAGATGGGGTGGGAGGAAGTGGAATATTCAAATGGCTTCAGAAAGAAATCTAAATATTCTTCCTTGAAGCCTTTTTATCCACTTCTCCGAGGCTATGGGTCCCACAATTGACACCAGAGTTGGACCCCATCATATATATATATATATATATATATATATATATATATATATATATATATATATATATATGTCAGTTTTGTCCTTCCTTATAATAAATTTCATATTGTTTCCACATTTACTGTGAAGGTACAAGCTGGCCCTAGAGTGGTTTGTTTTTCTATTTTAAATAATATCAATGCCCTTAGACTAGGCAGGTCGTTTACTCTTAGGAGCCACGACTTTTATTCACATTACGCAGTCAAAAGCGTAACACAGCTAATATTTACACACTTCCATGTAAGTTAATGTCATTGTGATACATCACAGTAACAGTGTCCATTGTAGTGATATAAGAATGTTACTATGGTGGACCATAGTAACAGTGGCCACTGTAGCGAGATAACAATGTTACAGTGGTGGATCACAGTAACAGTGACCAATATAGCGAGATGTCACTATGGTGGACCATAATAAGACTGGCACTGTAATGTGAGGTAACAGTGTCACTATGGTGCACCATGGTAAGACTGGCACTGTAGTGTGAGGTAAGTGTCACTATGGTGCACCATGGTAAGACTGGCACTGTAGTGTGAGGTAACAGTGTCACTATGGTGCACCATGATAAGACTGGCACTGTAGTGAGGTAACAGTGTCACTATGGTGCACCATGGTAAGACTGGCACTGTAGTGTGAGTTAAGTGTCACTATGGTAAGACTGGCACTGTAGTGTGAGGTAAGTGTCACTATGGTAAGACTGGCACTGTAGTGTGAGGTAACAGTGTCACTATGGTGCACCATGGTAAGACTGGCACTGTAGTGTGAGGTGTCACTATGGGAAGACTGGCACTGTAGTGAGGTGTCACTATGGTAAGACTGGCACTGTAGTGTAAGGTGTCACTATGGTAAGACTGGCACTGTAGTGTGAGGTGTCACTATGGTACACCATGATAAGACTGGCACTGTAGTGAGGTAACAGTGTCACAATGGTGCACCATGGTGCCAGAGCTGCTCTCTGGCTTACCCTGTGGTCCTACTCTCTCGTGGACCGACAATGGTCCAAGTACCGGCTAAAATTCTGTGCAGTTTTCATTTTACTTTTGGTGGCTTACTGGGACAGGGGCTTAATCTTGACTTCGAGTGTCAGCGCGCACACACACTGACCACTAAGCCAGCGGCTTTAAGCCAACACCAGCCAAGACAATGTTACTAGTTCAGGCAGGCTGGATATTCACGTATTACACTGTAACAATGTACTCATCACGTGCTGTCTTCACGTGAAGTGATTGTATTCACATTGTCTTCACGTGTGCTGATTTCCTTCACGTGCACTGATTGTCTTCACGTGAAATTATTATCATCACTGATTGCAAATCACGTGAGATCGCAGCAATCGCACAACCCAAGTCAACATGGGTTTAGAGCAGGTCGCTCCAGTATTTCACAATTATTGGACCATCACAACATGGCCTTGCAGATGTAGTATACGCTGGCTTTGCAAAGCCTTTGACAAATGGGACCATGGATTAATTTTACACAAAATACCTGAAAAAGGAATAACTTGGAAAGTGGGCACATGGATATTTAACCTCCTAACAAACAGAACCCAAAGAGTAATATTAACAGAGAAATCAGTGGCTGCTATAGTGAAAAGTTCTGTCCCTCAAGGCAGAGTACCCTCCCCACTTCTCTTTCTCATATTCGACATAGAAAGGGACATCAATCATAGCACTATATCATACTTTGCAGACCATACTAGAATCTGTATGAAAGTGTCATCCATAGAAGACACAGTAAGCCTCCAAGCTGATATAAATCAAGTGTTCCAGTGGGCCACTGATAACATGATGTTCAGTGAAGGCAAATTTCAGTTACTACGTCAAGGAAGAATGGAGGAATAAACAAAAAGGATCGGAGCACAAGGCAAAGTCAAACCATTCAATAAGCGTAAGTCAAATGTAAGAGACTTGGGAGTGATAATGTCAGATCTCACGTTCAAGGAACACAACAATGTTATTATCGCAAATGCAAGAAAAATGAGAGGTTGGATAACTAGAACCTTCAAAACAAGAAAGGCCAAGCCAATGATGACTCTCTCCAGGTCACTCGTTCTCTCTTGACTGGAGTATTGCTGTGCACAAACGGCCCCATCATGACATGCGAAATTGCTGACCTGGAAAATGTATAGCTCGTATAATCTCAGTCAAGCACCTAAATTACTGTTTAAAGTCCCTATTATTATTATAATAAAAAAGAAGCGCTAAACCACAGGGGTCATACAGCGCAGCAGGGTAGGGCAGGATGCAGGGAGAATGGGTTGTAAGAGGGAGAGGGATGATTAGTAGGTTATGGAGTGCAGCAGGACAGTGGATAGTGCAGGATAGAGGGTAACAAAAGATCGAGGTAGAAGGGACTGAGGGGAGTGCTAGAGGTATAATTTTCAGAATTTGTGTAGTAAGTCAGTTTCTGTCAAAAAGTCAATGATAGAGTCAGGATTAAAGGAGGGTCCATCAGCAAGAAGGGAAGGTAAAGAAAGGGCAGCAGAGCGAAGTCGCCGTTGGAGGTAAATTCTGCGTGCTCGTTGATAGAGTGGACAGTCCAACAGAATATGTCGAACAGACACTGGAACCTGACAATGCTCACAGAGAGGGACAGGGAGCCTCTCCATGAGATACCTGTGAGTAAGATGAGTGTGGCCGATGCGAAGACGGGAGAGTGTAGTCTCCCAACCTCGACATTGGTGACAAGAAGGCCAGAAACCTATAACCGGTTTAATAGAATGAAGTTTGTTATGTAGCAGGTCACACCAGCGTTGTTGCCAGCTGGTGCGAAGGTGGGTAGCAATGACCGCAAAATAGTCAGTGAATGGAACACCTCTATATGAAACTGGAAGGTCATGTACTGCTGACCGCGCAGCAGTGTCTGCCTGTTCATTGCCCTGTACGTCAACATGACCAGGGATTTAAAGTCCCTAGAACTGTAATCTTTAGAACGTAGGGGAGAAAGATACATCATAATCTACACCTGGAAGATACTGGAGGGATGGAGAGAATTCATGCATACCAAGACACCCTCGGCTGTCTTCAAGACGGAACTCGACAGATTCCTCAAATCAGTTCCTAATCAACCTTGTTGTGTTGCATACACTGAACCGTGGGTAGCGGGCACCAACAGCTTGATTGATCAGGCCAGTAACCAGGTCGTCTGGTCTTGGACCCGGCTTTGGGGGACGGTGACCGGAAGCGACTCAGGTAAACTGCATTGTCTTCACGCACACTGATTCACGTGCATTGTCTTCACGCACACTGATTCACGTGCATTGTCTTCACGCACACTGATTCACGTGCATTGTCTTCACGCACACTGATTCACGTGCATTGTCTTCACGCACACTGATTCACGTGCATTGTCTTCACGCACACTGATTCACGTGCATTGTCTTCACGCACACTGATTCACGTGCATTGTCTTCACGCACACTGATTCACGTGCATTGTCTTCACGCACACTGATTCACGTGCATTGTCTTCACGCACACTGATTCACGTGCATTGTCTTCACGCACACTGATTCACGTGCATTGTCTTCACGCACACTGATTCACGTGCATTGTCTTCACGCACACTGATTCACGTGCATTGTCTTCACGCACACTGATTCACGTGCATTGTCTTCACGCACACTGATTCACGTGCATTGTCTTCACGCACACTGATTCACGTGCATTGTCTTCACGCACACTGATTCACGTGCATTGTCTTCACGCACACTGATTCACTTGCATTGTCTTCACGCACACTGATTCACGTGCATTGTCTTCACGTACACTGATTCACGTGCATTGTCTTCACGCACACTGATTCACGTGCATTGTCTTCACGCACACTGATTCACGTGCATCGATTGTCTTCACGTACACTGATTCACGTGCATCGATTGTCTTCACGCACACTGATTCACGTGCATCGATTGTCTTCACGCACACTGATTCACGTGCATCGATTGTCTTCACGCACACTGATTCACGTGCATCGATTGTCTTCACGTACACTGTCATCAAATACGCTGATAGTCATCTCTTGCACTGACTGGCTTCACGTACATTGTTATCTCGTGCACTGATTGTCTTCCAGCTGTCCTAACCTCTCGAAATTGTACTCCAGCTGTCCTAACTTCTCAAGATTGTCCTCCAGCTGTTGTAACCTCTCAAGGTTGTCCTCCAGTTGTTGTAACCTCTCAAGGTTGTTCTCCAGCTGTTGAAACCTCTCAAGGTTGTCCTCCAGTTGTTGTAACCTCTCAAGGTTGTCCTCCAGCTGTTATAACCTCTTAAGGTTGTCCTCCAGCTGTTGTAACCTCTCAAGGTTGTCCTCCAGCTGTTGTAACATCTTAGGGCTGCTCATTTGGTTGTCCTAACAAACATTTTGTACCAATGTGCAAGTTTTCTCAGAAAGTCCTACGCACCTTCTCCAATTCTTTATTCCTTCTTTCTACACTTAATCATTCGTTCTGTCTTGTTTAAAACGGAAGGCAGTTAAATGTCTTGCACTCTGCCAGAATTGCTGGTCTCTGCCTTTGCCTCACCAACACATAAAAAGTGAGGGTAATCTCAGAACTTGTTTACAGCTACGCTTGTAATTATTCTTGTTTTTTTTATAATAGGTCTTATTCTTGTAATGTTTACATTATCATGATATAAGGAACAAATAATACGGAAGGGGAAAATTTTTCACTTCAATGAAGAAAGTTCCGGATTTTCCTTAGTAGTACGTTTATTGTCTTCTCAGAGGCTGTGGGTTCCCCGTTGGGGACCCACAGCCTCTACAGTCTGGCGTTGTGGATAACGTACTGATGCCGAGTTTGCAGGTTCAAATCCTGCCGTGGACACAGATAATGTTTGCAAATAATTTCGCCTGTTTACGAATTGTTTATTTAATATATATATATATATATATATATATATATATATATATATATATATATATATATATATATATATAACATGAATGAAAAATAAAATAGTTATTTTGTCTTAAATAGCAACGCTCTTTTTGCCGAATAAGGCAAGTGAAAATTTGTGTATGCAGTAATTTCGCAAAAATCATTCTGAACCTAACGAAAAAAAATATATTTCATTGTGTTTGTTTATTATTAAATTATTTTAAACTTATCTGAAATATATTTAGTTGGATTATTATAAATTAAATTGCGCTTGTTAGGTAAGTTTTCTAAGGTTCTTTTGGTACAAAATCATAAATTTTATATTAACATGAAAAAAAAAATTTTTAAATGAGTTCTTGCTAATTGACCAGTTTTACCTATTCGTCACGACATATATCAATAACAACACTGCTACTAGCCAAGGACTCGAACCCATGTTGTTTAGGCCCGCCTCATGGTGAGCGTCATGTGGTTTTCGCTCACCATGAGGTGGGCCAAAACATGGGTTGGATAGTCGCAGTGTTGTTATTGATCAACACCGCTTGTTCGTGGTTACAATATATATATATATATATATATATATATATATTGTTTGAAGGCTGTCCCATGACTGCGTTCTCATCAGCAAATGTTTGTAATGGTAAATGAAAGAATAATAAGCAATCGCCAACTATTTAACCACTCTCAATATTAGACACATGCAGCACAGGGTGGAACACGCACTTATGTGTAAAACAAATATACATATGAAAGTAAACATAAACATGAATGAAAATGTGCACATTCACAATTACACTTCAAATCCGTGCAAACACAGAGGCAGACAGGTAACCTGCAACAAGAAACTCTCTCTCATATACCGCTGCTTGAGAATCATGTAAAATTAATGAGAATGATAACCAGAGAGAAGAGAAAGAGGATGCAAGACTTAAACAGGCTTTAATATAACGTGATCAGGAACGTGGCTACTTGAATTCAACCCAAACAAGTGCGAACTAATGAAAACAGGGAGAGAGAGATAAGGCCGGACGCGGAATACATCCTGAGAGACGCGACACTATACAATATTCAAGGAGAGAGAGAGCTGGAAGCAAGCACTTCACCAAACATATCACCAGCAGTACATGCAAAACCTTCAACTTCAGCAGCACATGCAACACTAGCTAACCTACGATCTTTTGTTAGGAACCTGATTTTTGTTTACTTAGGGCATTATTCACAACGTATGTTAAGTCCATGTGAAGAGTGTACAGCGCCAGCACTGAGCCCGTACCTGAACAACCATATGAAGAAATTAGAGATCCAAATGTTTGCTACGAAACTGGTGACAGAACTTAGGGAAGAAGAAATAAATGAGGAACTTGTGCACTAATCCTAACACCATAAGAGAGGTGGAGTATGGGAAACATGATCCTAACATACAAGATACTTAGAGGGTAAGATACTGTAGGTGAGGACAGGCTGTCTGAGATGCCAGGAGATGAACCTAGTGAATATAGATGACAGCAAGACACAAATGACCCACAGGATCATTTGTTTGGCTTTTTCAGTCTCAGGTTGGTAAGTGGAGCGAACTAGACGAAGTTTGGTGAGGTTTCTAAAGTACAAGTGGGAGAGAGAAATGAAGGAAAGACACAACATGACATAATACTTTCCTTAAGATATACCAGGAAACCTCAGATATATTATGTACCAGGAAGGTAGGAAGGCAGTGCTGACTAATGCATGTCCATGGTTTACACACAGGTTATTTTTTCTTGAGCTTCGCGTTCTTTCTTTGGGGAATGTTTTCGACTAGTCGACTACGCTGTCCATAATGGTTTGACTTTCACACAAATCCTTGGACAATGTTGATCACCAGCTGCACTTCATCAGAACAACGTGGGAACTCTGATGCTCCACTAAGTTATGACTGGTGTGACCTGTGCCAAACATTTATTATACTTGTGTAATATTACTATAGATATTCTTTTTATTTGATCCACTTTTAATATTAATTACTATAACACTATGTAACACAATTTTTGTTCCTGGCAAGTGTTATTTTCCAACTCCTTTTATTGCAAAACAATAGAAAATGCCCATTATTCCTTTTAAACTTTGCTTTTGTGCCTTACAGCATGAATTTCAATATTTTTTGCTAGTTTTGGATGTAAAACAAAACATAAAATAAATAAAATTTAAATAAAATTTACACAAATTTTATTTTAAACTTTTTGAAACATATTTACAAAGTTAAAAATGAGCAGTTTTTCTAGATTTGCGATCATGCAACAAATCACTTTCTCGTTTAAGCCCCCAAATGTAGTCTCCCATCATGTTTTCATTATAAGATCCCCTTGCTCCTCTGAGTATGATCCCATATTCTCCTTGAAATTGTCAAGATGAGCATCAAGGATATGGACCTTAATTAAAGGACATCCTACAGCTCATCTGACCATAGCTTTTTACCAAGGTCTCAACAGGTTCCACATAATTGTCAGCCTTGTTGTTGGCCAGAAGTCCTGTGCTACAGCAACAAAACTCTCCCAGGCTTCCTTTTCCTTCTCTGTGAGCTTCTTTGGAAATTCTGAGCACTCCATGATTTTCCTGACCTTGTGGTCCAGTGAAGATGCCAGCCTTCACCTTCGTCTCTGATAGCTTGGGAAAGAAGTCTTGAAGATACTTGAAGGCTGCAGACTCTTTGTCAAGAGCTGTAACAAACTGTTTTATTAGCCGTAGTTTGATGTGTAATGGAGGGAACATGAACATTTTGAGGATCCACTAATGGTTTATGTTTGATATTATGTCTTCCTACTGAGAACTCAGTCCTTTGAAGCCAGTGCTTCCTCTGGTAATGTGCTGCTCTGTGTCTACTATCCCAATGACAGAGATAACAGGGAAAAACCTCCTTAGAGTCCCATCAAAAATGCCACCATTCTGAAATCTCCAATAACCTTCCAGCCATACTTATCATAGCTCAAAGCTTCCAGTATAAGTTTGACATTAGTCCTCCTTAGATGCACTGAATGAGCCAAGGGAAGAGATGGATACTTGTTCCCATTGTGCAGAAGCTTTTAGGCTTCTGGAGGAGCTGTCAATGAAGAGTCTGCACTCATCTGGATTGCACACAGTTCTAATTGCATCAAACAGGTCTGATACATCATTACAGTAGCACAACCTGTCTTCATTAGTGAAGAAGCTTGAGAAATGTTGGTGACATTTTCTTTGGCTTGTCACTTGCACACTTTCATCCACCAAGTCCCACTCCTTGAGCCTTGAAATCAAAAGCTCAGCATTTGACTTTGTCAAATGCTGTATGATATTTTGGGAAGTAAGGATTCCTCCCAACAGCTGCATCTGTGAGATCATAGTCTTGTTCACTGTGCTCTTCATTTTCTGATTTGTTGTTTTCTTCTTCTGACGGTTGACTTCTTTCTGGAGGTGTAGGTACAGGAAGATCAGCACTGTGTGGTACTGCTGCAATAGAAGAGGGAAGGTCTGGATAAGTAATAGCAGGTGCATTTTTCCCAGTTCGGTGTTTGTCAGGATCCACCAGGCAAAAGTAGCAGTGGGTTGAGTGATCAGAGGGTTCACGCCATATTCTAGGAACACCAAACTTCATGGCTCTTTTTTCTCCTCTATACCATCCTGTAAGAACAAAAGAATTAGTTTCTGTTACATACATTTCATTTAAAAAATGTTCCTATTCAAGATTTTACCTTCATATAACTAATGACTTTCTTACCTTCCAATGTTGTCTTACAATGTTCACAAGCAACATGAGGCGCCCAGGTCTTGTCTGGGTCCCCATCTGGCATGCCAAAATATGCTTTGTAAGCTTCACACATTTTTTTAGATGCTGTTACAGAGAACTTCTTTGCTGTTGTCTTAATGAATTGACCACATATGTAGCAGAATGCATCTGGAGAATGACTGCAACCTCTTGATGCCATTTCACTTCTTCTGATGTGTCTTCTCAGGCAGCCAGAGCTGAACTGAATGCTGCTTTGTGATCCACTGTTTTTATATTTGCCAAGCAAATCAATAGAATATAATAGTTTTACATCAGTCTTTCTTGACAGTGTTCCACAAGTTTCCTGACCACAAACGCAAAGTTCTGGGATCAAAATGTTTTTTTTAAATTTTATTTAGTTATAAAGAATTGGGAAATGAAACTTATTTCCCAGGAACACCACAAAAGTGACATTTTGTTACATAGTGTAATACCAAGCTGACACAATTTATGATGGTGGTAACTGTGATTGTTGTATGACTCGTGATGGTGGTAACTGTGACTTGTTGTATGACTCGTGATGGTGGTAACTGTGACTGTTGTATGACTCGTGATGGTGGTAACTGTGACTTGTTGGATGACTTGTGATGGTGGTAACTGTGATTGCTGTATGATTCGTGATGGTGGTAACTGTGACTCGTCATAGTGGTAACTGTGACTGTTGCATGGCTTGTGATGGTGGTAACTGTGACTGTTGTATGACTTGTGATGGTGGTAACAGTGACTGTTGTATGACTCGTGATGGTTGTAACTGTGACTGTTGCATGACTTGTGATGGTGGTAACTGTGACTGTTGCATGACTTGTGATGGTGGTAACTGTGACTGTTGTATGACTTGTGATGGTGGTAACAGTGACTGTTGTATGACTCGTGATGGTTGTAACTGTGACTGTTGTATGACTCGTGATGGTGGTAACTGTGACTCGTGATAGTGGTAACTGTGTACAACAGTCACAGTTACTACTATCACTGCAGAGAGACTACTGTTTTCTTCACGTCTCGTCACAAGAGAACCCAGCTGACATGTTGTCACGTGGTGTCCCACTCAAGAAATTTGTGGATAATAAATTATGGCTCCACGGACCTAACTGGCTCTCTAATGAAAATAACTGGCCACAGCAAAAAGCTTACATGACTTGTGATGGTGGTAGCAGTGACTGTTGTATGACTCGTGATGGTGGTAACTGTGATTGTTGTATGACTCGTGATGATGGTAACTGTGATTGTTGTATGACTCGTGATGGTGGTAACTGTGATTGTTGTATGACTTGTGATGGTGGTAACTGTGACTGTTGCATGACTTGTGATGGTGGTAACTGTGACTGTTGCATGACTTGTGATGGTGGTAACTGTGATTGTTGTATGACTCGTGATAGTGGTAACTGTGCTTGTTGTATGACTTGTGATGGTGGTAACTGTGACTGTTGTATGACTTGTGATGGTGGTAACTGTGATTGTTGTATGACTCGTGATGGTGGTAACTGTGACTGTTGCATGACTTGTGATGGTGGTAACTGTGACTTGTATGACTTGTGATGGTGGTAACTATGACTGTTGTATGACTTGTGATGGTGGTAACTGTGACTGTTGCATGACATGTGATGGTGGTAACTGTGACTGTTGTATGACTTGTGATGGTGGTAACTGTGACTGTTGCATGACATGTGATGGTGGTAACTGTGACTGTTGTATAACTTGTGATGGTAGTAACTGTGACTGTTGTATGACTCGTGATGATGGTAACTTTGATTGGGAGCTGACATAACGGGGAAAGGGAGGGAGGGAGGGAAGGGAAAAGAAGAGAGAGAGAGAGAGAGAGAGAGAGAGAGAGAGAGAGAGAGAGAGAGAGCAGACAGACAGACAGACAGACAGACAGACAGACAGACAGACAGACAGAGAGAGAGAGAGAGAGAGAGAGAGAGAGAGAGAGAGGAGCCAGGGAGATAACACACGTGGATCCTGAATAACTTAAACACCCTCAACACTTCTCCCCAACATTTCTCCGCCAGTGTTTTTCATTCAAAAAACCTTCACTGGATTTTTTTCACGTGTACTGTGTTGTACTGAGAGAGATAATGGATCACTAGAATATCCAGAGAGATGATCTCTCCATCCATTCTCAACACCTTCACGTGTACTGTGTGGAGAGTGAGAGAGTGTGGATCACTAGAGCATCCAGAACATCTCCACTGATACTCCCTCAACCATTCTCATCTTCTCCAGCATCTCTCTCGTCTTCCACTAAGACTCTGCCTCAGCGCCTAGTTGCATACCATCTGTGAAGCTGCCCTGGGTACCAACCCACAGTGGACACTTCACCACACCCTTATCACCCTGCTCATCTCTCATCACCATATGCATGATCCTCATCCTGTGTGATGCAACATTTCAGGGAAACCCATACTGTGATGCAACATGTCAGGGGAACCCATACTTGATGAAACATGACAGGGAAACCCATACTGTGATGCAACATGACAGGAAACCCCATACTGTGATGCAACATGACAGGAAACCCCATACTGTGATGCAATATGACAGGAAAACCCATACTGTGATGCAATATGACAGGTAAACCCATACTGTGACGCAACATGACAGGAAAACCCATACTGTGACGCAACATGACAGGAAACCCCATACTGTGATGCAATATGACAGGGAAACCCATACTGTGACGCAACATGGCAGGGAAACCTATACTGTTTGATAAAACATGACAGGGAGGGTTTTCGGGGGTCAACGCCCCCGGCCCGGTCTGAGACCAGGCCTCGTGGTGGATCAGTGTCTGATCAACCAGGCTGTTACTGCTGGCCGCACGCACAGCCCGGCTATTCAGGTACTGACTTTAAGTGCCTGTCCAGTGCATTCTTAAAGGCAGCCAGGGGTCTATTGGTAATCTCCCTTATGTATGCTGGGAGGCAGTTGAACAGTCTTGGGCCCATGACACTTATGGTGTTGTCTCTCAGTGTACTCGTGGCGCCCCTGCTTTTCATTGAGAGAATGTTGCATCTCCTGTCGAGTCTTTTGCTTTCATAGGGAGTGATTTTCGTGTGCAAGTTTGGTACTAATCCCTTTAGGATTTTCCAGGGAATAAAAATCAAGGGACTTCAACCGTTCCCAGTAATTTAGATGCCTTATCGTACTTATTATATTCTGAATATAGTGCATCTGTACAATATAATGCTCTCCCACATGGCAATAATGATAATATAATCAAATTAAATGCTAAACTCAAGAGGGTGTTATGGCATTTCTGGGAGGGATTTACGAAAGAAGCAAAGGTGGTGAGGGAGTGAGGGTCGGGGTTATGGGAGTAGCAGATAGCTCAAGTAAAAATCACAGTTGATGCAATCCATTAATTTGTTAAAAAGTCAAAGGTGGAACTTTCAGCAGAGGTGAGTTAGTGTGGTGGGTTTCAGAGATGACGGGAAGGAATTCTGCGTGCTCTCTGATAGGCTGGAGGTCAGTGAGTTAGTGTGGTGGGTGGCAGAGATGACGGGAAGGAATTCTGCGTGCTCTCTGATAGGCTGGAGGTCAGCGAGTTAGTGTGGTGGGTGGCAGAGATGACGGGAAGGAATTCTGCGTGCCCTCTGATAGGCTGGACAACAAAATGTTGAACTGACAATGCAACTTGACAATTCTTACAAGGAGGTGCCAGGCATTTTTCCACGAGGAATCCATGAGCGAGGCACATGTGGCCAATACACAGATGGGAGAGTGCAGTCTCCCAAACATGACAGAAGTGGGATGAAAACTGCTACAAACCCGAAAGTGATTAGACAGAAAATATTTTGTTGAGGACCAACTCGGACCAACATCGTTGCCATCGGTTGTAAAGCTGTCGAGAGATCGTGAAAAATGATCCAAGTAAGGAATACGTCTCTGGGAAACTGTGAGATCATGAACACCTGATTGAGCAGTTACTTGCTACCCTGAACACTGACGTCTCCAGATGGCCAGCAAAAACTGACATCTTTGCATTTACTAGAAATGCAGCAAAATCAAAGTTGAATATGATTTTTTGGATAGCTTGTAATATATTGCAAGTCCAATACAACTATGAATGGCGAGGTGACCGACACAATGTGCATGATACCCATGAGAATTGCAACCAGGCTGTTGATGCTGTGGTACGCACGCCAACACAGCCATCACAAACTGTATGATCAGGTACTCGCAAGAGATAAGAGTCCAATTTCTTTATTAAAACATCTATCTTCGTTCTAGCAATGTTTCTGATATCTGCTGGTACTAGATTAAAGTCTCTTGGACCACGCAAGAAACTCAGCAGACGGTGCAAAATACCTCCACTAAAAAGCACTAATATGAGTGTCAGAGTTACCAGTGCATAAGAGGAATTACCAATAAATATCTGGCGGTCTTCAAGCGGCAACTATATAAGTTTCTTAAATCAGTGCCTGTTAGGCTGTGTGTGGCCGGCAGTAACAGTCTGATTAATCAGGCTTTGATCCGGGGTCAGTGCCCCCATGGCACTGACCCCGGGGAAAATCCTTTAGGTATCCTTCAAGTATCATGTACAGTATATATTAGGTATCTCTTCTCTCTCCAGAGAGAACAATCCAACTGATTTAAGGTGTTCCCAACAATTTAGAGGCTTTCTTGATTCTATACAGGCAGTATACAACCTTTGTATATTTTTCTAGCTCTGCTATGTCTCTTAACTTGAAAGACGCTCTGAGTACAGAACAATATTAAGAAAGTGAGAACACAACTGATTTCAAGAGACCCATCATTGGTGTTGCTTCTCATGTTTTGAAAGTTCTCATAATCCAACCTGTCATTATCCTAACTTGCTACATTTGCCTTACTGTGTTCTATAAATGAGAGATCTAGCATATTATTTCTAATTACAAATCTACTTTTCGATCAACGTTGGCCCATGTCTTTTCTGAATTAAAATTTATCATAAGTTAACCCATTGCATCGAGTTGCTTTGTGATTAGATAAGTTCTATGAGACGGTGTTCCTGCGTCCTGTAGTTTGTGCTGCTTTGTGTGTCCTTCATTCTTCCCATACTAAAGCAAGTGTAATCTGTCACAAGTGGACAAAGTTACTTTCATTGGTCCACTGGGTAACTTTGTTGAAATCTCTTTGTAATGCGTCTGTATGTCCTACCTAGATGACCTTATTCTGATATCATCTGGTAAAGCTGTAGCTAGTGTTTTAATGTGTCCGCTACGAAAATGAGAAACAGAGATGGTGATAGGACCGCGCCTTGGAGTACTGAACTTTTTCACTTTGCTGAAACTCTTGTTTACTACCACTCTTCGTAATCTGTTTGTTAAAATTTTGAATATCCAGTTCTCTACTTTTATTGTTATAGTTTACCTATCGACCTCAATTTATGGGCTATTACTTTAAGGTCGCACTTGTCAAAAAGTCTTTGCAAAAATCTGTGTAGATTGCATAAATGTTTGGTTATCCTTCCAAGACCTCCGTATTTTTATCATAGTGATATAATAGTTGTGATAGGAATAATCTTTCTGTTGTAACTTCATACTGACTTGGGTCAGGTTATCTCATGTCTCTCTATAAATGAAACTCTAGCTGGATAGAACATTCGAACTAAGAGATGATAAGCCAGTGATGATACTCTTCAAGTCGCCTTTTTTTCCCCAGGCTAAAATATTGCTCTATACAAACAGCCTCCTTCAAGGCGGTAGAGACTATTTAACCGGAGAATGTATAGATAGTCTTCACTGCCCAAATATATTCAGTTAGCACCTAAATTACTGAGAATGGCTGAAACCTCTCTAGCTGTACTCCCTGGAATGAAAACAAGATCCATCGTAATCCACATCTGAAAAATTCTCTAGGGATTGGTCTCAAACATGCCTCTTAAAATTACTACAAATGAAAGCAAGAGGCTTGTCAGACTGCAAAATGTTTGCAGTGAAAAGCAGGTACGCGATGTTCTAACCCTCCATTATTACTGGACAGTTGGTTTAAGTTTTCCTGAACTTGGCTGTTTTTTCCTCTTTGCTCATTTGTGGTATTATGAAAATATTTTCCCTTATTCTTCAAAGATAGAGATAAGCTTACGAAGAAATTCAATTTGTTTTCCTGGGTAATGAATATGAGTAAATTAATTACAATTGTCCAAACTAGTTTACCATCCATGCAAATTCCTAGGTGTATGTCTGCTTCCAGTAGTACAAGCAGGGAGGAATCTTTCTATGCATAGCCTGTAGCCGAGAGTGTTCACACCATGTAACTATCACACACGATACACGTGCCCCCACACTCAGTGTTCACACCATGTAACTATCACACACGACACGAGTGCCCCCACACTCAGTGTTCACACCATGTAACTATCACACACGATATGAGAGCCCTACACTGCGTGTGTAACCAATTTTGTTGCAAGGAAACAAATATGAAGAGTGTCTTCACTTCTTGGTGTATCGTGAAGTGAACCAGTTGCCTATGTCAAGTGTCACTCTGGCCAACAACTCGTGCGCCACACGAGTGAGCTCACCCACACCTGTGTAAACAAGGGCACCTTTGAGATCAAGCAGGACATGTCTCTTCCCTTCCAGCAGTCCTTAGGTAATGGAAAAGTTGGCGTGTGGTGAACACAAGTTGTTTACCTGGTGAGCACCTCACTGGCTACATCTCGCTGTAAATGTAGCATCTTACTGGCTGTATATCGGTGTACATGTAGCACCTCACTGGTTGTACAGTAACTCACTAGAACCTGCATGAGAGTGGCATCTGTTGAGGACAAAGCAAAGTGTTCCCGTAGGCCACTGACATGTTCAATAAGGTCAAGTTTCGGTTACTCAGTAATGGAAAATTTGAGAAAATAAAGACTGGAAACCAGTATAAAACAAACTCGAATCATTCGTTAGAGAGACTAATATGAGAGACTTGGGAGTGATTATGTCAGGTCTCACCTTCAAGGATCGCAACAGTGTCTCTATCACATCCGTAAGGAAAATGATAAGCTGGATCACCAGAACCTTCAAAACAAGGGATGACAGACCAATGATGATACTCTTCAAGCCCTTGTTCTTTCCTGACTTGAGTACTACTGTACTCTAACAACTCCGTTCAAGGCAGGCGAAATTGCAGCCGTGGAGAACGTGCAGTGAATCTTCAGTGCCCGCACAGATTCAGTCAAGCACCTAAATTACTAGGAACCTTTGACGTCCCTCGACCTGTACACCATGGAACGTAGTCGAGAAAAAATACATTATAACATTATAGTCTACACCTGGAAAAGTCTAGAGGGACTGATCCCAAATCTGCACAGACAAATCCTTCCTAATGAAAATAAGAGGTTTGTCAGATGGTGCAGAATATTCTCAGTGAAAAACAGGAGTGCAATGAGAACACAAAGTGTAAAGGGGCCAAGTTTTCAATGTCCTCCCTTCATACACAGGGGGATGACGATCAAATCCCTGGTTGTCTTCAAGAGGTCTGGTCTGGGATCGGGCCGCGGGGGCGTTAACCCTCGGAACACTACCCAGATAGGTAACATGTAGCACCTTACGAGCCTGGCCCATGGCCGGGCTCAGAGAGTAGATAAACTCTCGAAACTCTTCAAAGGTATTACTGGTTGTAACATGTAGCATCTCACTGGTTGTACCTTACTGTACATGTAGCATCTCACTGGTTGTACCTTACTGTACATGTAGCATCTCACTGGTTGTACCTTACTGTACATGTAGCATCTCACTGGTTGTACCTTACTGTACATGTAGAATCTCACTGGTTGTACCTTACTGTACATGTAGCATCTCAATGGTTGTACCTTACTGTACATGTAGAATCTCACTGGTTGTACCTTACTGTACATGTAGAATCTCACTGGTTGTACCTTACTGTACATGTAGCATCTCACTGGTTGTACCTTACTGTACATGTAGCATCTTACTGGTTGTACCTTACTGTACATGTAGCATCTCACTGGTTGTACCTTACTGTCCATGTAGCACCTCACTGGTTGTACCTTACTGTACATGTAGCATCTCACTGGTTGTTCCTTACTGTACATGTAGCATCTCACTGGTTGTACCTTACTGTACATGTAGCATCTCACTGGTTGTACCTTACTGTACATGTAGCATCTCACTGGTTGTACCTTACTGTACATGTAGCATCTCACTGGTTGTACCTTATTGTACATGTAGCATCTCACTGGTTGTACCTTACTGTACATGTAGCATCTCACTGGTTGTACCTTACTGTACATGTATCTCACTGTTGTACCTTACTGTACATGTACATCTCACTGTTGTTCTTTACTGTACATGTAGCATCTCACTGGTTGTACCTTACTGTACATGTATCATCTCACTGGTTGTTCCTTACTGTACATGTATCATCTCACTGGTTGTTCCTTACTGTACATGCTTCTACAACTCTTTCATCAATGTTACCTTCAACAACAACAACAACAGTACATCACCACTCATTCATCAATGTTATCTTCAACAACAACAACAACAGTACATCACCACTCTCTCATCAATGTTATCTTCAACACAACAACAGTACATCACCACTCTCTCATCAATGTTATCTTCAACACAACAACAGTACATCACCACCCTCTCATCAATGTTATCTTCAACACAACAACAGTACATCACTACCCTCTCATCAATGTTATCTTCAACAACAACAACAGTACATCACCACTCTCTCATCAATGTTATCTTCAACAACAACAACAGTACATCACCACTCTCTCATCAATGTTATCTTCAACAACAACAACAATACATCACCACCTCTCATCAATGTTATCTTCAACAACAACAACAGTACATCACCACTCTCTCATCAATGTTATCTTCAACACAACAACAGTACATCACCACTCTCTCATCAATGTTATCTTCAACAACAACAATACATCACCACTCTCATCAATGTTATCTTCAACAACAACAACAGTACATCACCACCCTCTCATCAATGTTATCTTCAACACAACAACAGTACATCACCACTCTCTCATCAATGTTATCTTCAACAACAACAGCAGTACATCACCACTCTCTCATCAATGTTATCTTCAACAACAACAACAATACATCACCACTCTCATCAATGTTATCTTCAACAACAACAACAGTACATCACCACTCTCTCATCAATGTTATCTTCAACACAACAACAGTACATCACCACTCTCTCATCAATGTTATCTTCAACACAACAACAGTACATCACCACCCTCTCATCAATGTTATCTTCAACAACAACAACAGTACAACATCACTGCACTACTACATCCCAATGTTATCTTCAACAACAACAACAGTACATCACACTCTCTCATCAATGTTATCTTCAACAACAACAACAACAGTACATCACTACCCTCTCATCAATGTTATCTTCAACACAACAACAGTACATCACCACCCTCTCATCAATGTTATCTTCAACACAACAACAGTACATCACCACTCTCTCATCAATGTTATCTTCAACACAACAACAGTACATCACCACTCTCTCATCAATGTTATCTTCAACAACAACAACAAGTACATCACCACCCTCTCATCAATGTTATCTTCAACACAACAACAGTACATCACCACCCTCTCATCAATGTTATCTTCAACGTACACATACAAGCAGTACATCACCACCCTCTCATCAATGTTATCTTCAACAACAACAACAGTACATCACCACCCTCTCATCAATGTTATCTTCAACACAACAACAGTACATCACCACCCTCTCATCAATGTTATCTTCAACACAACAACAGTACATCACCACCCTCTCATCAATGTTATCTTCAACAACAACAACAGTACATCACCACCCTCTCATCAATGTTATCTTCAACAACAACAACAACATATCATCACCGACTCACTCTCATCAATGTTATCTTCACAACAATTCAACAACAGTACATCACCACCCTCTCATCAATGTTATCTTCAACACAACAACAGTACATCACCACCTCATCTGTATCTTACCACAGTACATCCACTCCATGTTATCTTCAACACAACAACAGTACATCACCACCCTCTCATCAATGTTATCTTCAACAACTCTTCAACAAACAGTACATCTACGATTATACATCAACTAACAACAGAATCATACCTCTCTCAATGTGTATCTTCAACATAAAAAGTACATACAACCTCTTCATCAATTTATCCTTCACAACACAGTACTATCACCAAGTCTCATCAATATTATCTTCACACAGTAACACTACATCAATGTACCAAACCACATCCATATTTGTCTTACACCAGTAAACTACTCTCACAATGTTATTTAAAAACAGTACATACACACCTCTCATCATAATGTTTTTAACACACAACATACATCACAGTTCATCAAGTACTACACACACAGTAACACCCCCTAATGATTTAGTACACACACTCTCACAATGATTTCAACACAAAACAGTACACGACACAGCAGTACTCATCACTCATATGGTTTGTACACAGTACAACTAGCTTAGATCACTAGAGATTGTAACAATATTACACTTCCCAGTACAATAACACTTACAAAGATTGATTACCTAAACTTGAATATCAAGTATAATATTTACCAGCCTGAAAAGACCTTATCACCTGGTAGACCTTGAACTACCTTCACAATGAGTGTGGAGTACTACAACTAGAGTAAACTAGCACTCACAGTATTTGTGTTACACAGTAAACATACAGTTCAAGTATGAGTGTCAAACTCACTCAGTAGTTGTACACATAACAGCTCTATGGTGATTATGACAATAAATGCACTCCAGTAGAGTGTGTCACATAACTAGCACTTCCAAATGGTTTATTACAAACTAGACTCAAGTATGAGGAGTACACAATAATAAGTATTACAGTATAGAACATACAAAAATGCTACGTACAGCTGTGTATCTCAAATATTAATGGCAAAATCCTCAAGTATGATAGTCAAGTCATATATTTAACAGATTCTACACTCATAGAGGGAGAGCACGTGTTTCTAAGTTCCGTAACATGGCCGGTTACATCTCCAACACTTCCTAATTGTTTCATTAAAAAACTATTTGAAGAAGAAATATTAATTAAGAACTACTAATGCTATCTTAAATTACAAATTTGCTAATCCTTTTACCTCATCGTGCTCTGAGGTCATTTCTTTTCTGAGGAAAAGGGTTCATCTTCTGGAGCTTATCCACAGTCGTTGCTGTGACCAGTGAGATTATGGTGGTGAGGTGAGGCGTAGGGAAAAACCACTGTCTGCTGCCTCAACTCACTGCCTCGAGTGAGATGGACACAGATGGTTATTAGAGCGCAGTGGGGGAGCCAAGAGCAGGGAGAGACAGGGCCCGCCCATCACTCTGGCACATCAGGCAGCACAGGAGTGAAGTCTGTGCACTTGTCTCACACAATAGCCGTCAGCACACAACACCGAGGAGAGCCCAGCCTGGTCTTGCTATACCCACACTGTTCCTCCCACACACCACACACACTGTTCCTCCCACACACCACACACACTGTTCCTCCCACACAAAACAAAACACAGACAAAGAGCACTGTTGCTTAAAATAAAAGTGGAGAGTAAAACCCTGGTAGTTATCCTCATATACAGACCACCATCAGCAGGAGCACAGCAAGCCACTTAACAGAAAAGGAGAAAGATGCCTAGAAAATCTTGAAAATCCCACACCAAATATTGTGTTGAGTGTAAGCTCAACACAATATTTGGCAGTGTTGTCTCACTCATTAACCGGGTCTCGTAACCACAATGTCACAAGTCACACAAGGCGAAGTCTCCACCGAACCAGTCTGCTAAGCATCAGCACCTGGAGTAGGATCCAGGAGCTGGGTGTTAACCACGACACCTCACAAAGGTAAGTGCTTAGTACGCTTATAATCACAGAGTCCATCTCATTAGGAGCAGCTCGTCAGAACCTTGGTGTGGCTGGTGGTTCCGGTGAGGTTGATGATGTGTGATTAATTAATGTCAATGAACAGGTAAAGACCCTAAGTAGACGCACCATTAACTAGGCTTTGTAATATATCAACGAGGTGTAGTGCTGTACATGTACAGTATAGCTAATGTAGTTTCTATTTTTAAAGCCTGACTTCAATTGTAGTCAAATTATTAGTCAATTATAGCTGATATAATGAGTCCACCTTGATGAGTATATGATTCACGTTGCTGAACATGGAATCACGAGGGGCTTGTTCCTGCGTGACAAATTTATTAACTTATCACAGTAAATCATTTAAGGCAGTATACCTGGAGTATACCTGGAGAGGGTTCCGGGGGTCAACGCCCCCGCGGCCTGGTCTGTGACCAGGCCTCAGTAGATCATAAAGAATGTATTATTTCTTTGGATTTCGGTAAATCTACAACACAAAAAAAAACGTTAATGAAAGTGGCAGCTGATAATATTGAGGGAAAGTCTCTTATGGATCGAGGTATAGCTGAACAGCGGATGTAGAACATTTGCATAAATGGGATAAAGTCAGAGTGGGGGACCAGTCAGAAGTGGCATTCAACAAGGATCAGTTTTAATACCAGTGTGGCTCAAAATTTATATTAATAACCCTGACGAGGGAATAACAAGTCATATGAGCAAATTTGTTGACGACACAAAAACAGACCAAATAATACTCAAAAAAAGATACCAATGAATTTCAGGAGGATTGTGAGAAGCTAATTTCGTGGTCAGAAAAAATGGCAGATGCAGTTTAATGTCGATAAATGCAAAATCCTAATGCTGTGGCACTATAAATTAATTAAAACAGAACTTCACCATACAGTATATGAAAAAAATTGGTAGTTATGTAAACAGTAATCTGAAGGCAAGGCAGCAGTGCCTGAGTGTACCTAATAAGATAAACAGTTTTCTTGGATATATATCAAGACGTATAAGCAACATGAGTCCCAAGGTTACACCTGGCTCTGTACATCATTAGTAAGGTCTCACTTAGATTATGCAGCTCAGTTCTGGTCTCCATGAGATGTAAATGCATTGGAGAACACACATAGAAGAATGAAAAATTAATCCATTGTCTATGAAATCTTTCATACGAAGACGAAGTGAGAGCCCTGAACCTACATTCTCTTGTAAGACGTAGAAAGAGGGGAGACATGCCTAAATAAAGGAGATATAAATAGGGTACTAAGAATACAGGGCCATGAAAGAACTCAAAATAATAAGATTCAAATTGCATAAGTTTAGATTTAGAAAGAATGTAGGGAAGTACGCGTTCGGCAACAGATTCTTCCATGAGTGAAATAATCTATGAGTGAAATATCCTCGTATCAGTTTAGGTTTGTTTCTTCTTGCTTTCACTGCCTCTGTTTCCAATGTCAATAATTATCCTGTTATTGCTATTTGAAATGGGACGAGACCAGATTTTATGTCGATACTGATACAGATACCATCAAAATTAACTGATACCCACGGATACTGGTACCGATACCAACAAAATTAGCCGATATCGATACTGTGTCACGCCCCTAATTCTTATTATACTCCTGTCTTGCCTTCTAGTATATGGTGGTAGATTATATGTATATCGCTGCCAATCTTACTTTTGTTTCTCCAGACATTACAGTACCTTCTATATAAGCCTTGAAATCCCTCGTTCCCAGGTTTCCTAGTTCCTCCAGTGCCTTCTGGATACGTGTAATTACATATTAGTGGCTACAGGAGCAGAGCTGTGCTCGTTGATTCTCGTCTTCAGTACTCTGCTCACCATATATTTTTTTTAATTTCCAATGGTTGCAGCACTTACTAATTCCTCCTTTAATACATTCCACTGGTCAACCACTATTTGAGAAGAAAAAAATCTGTCCTTTCTGCTCCACTTTTTCTTCAATTTCCAGCTGCAGCGTTTTGTTATCCTGTCGTATATACGGTCAACACCGTACATGCGTTCATCACGCCTCCTCTCGTCCTGGTATTAGGCAACATTAATGTTTTCAACATTTCATTAGAGTTAATACTGCTCAACTCTGGCAGCCATCTTATAACTTACGTGGTTTTTTCTCAGGAGTGAGCACCAAACATCCACTAATATAAATATAAACATAAATTGTAAACAATTAAAACGGCAAAAAATTCAAATTGTAAACAATTGTAAACAATATAAATTGTAAACAATTTTCCTAACATTTCAATATCAATACATTTAAAAGCAATTTTATAGTTTACCAGTGTAGTATACGAGTTTTTCACTATTTCATTTTATATGATCTTCCGGTGATATTTTTTTTAAATAATAACTCCCAGGTCCCTTCCTCTATGTGATATTTTCAATATCTCCACAGACTATATTTCTCATATGTCATGATTTCACTTTCTCCCATTTCTATTGCATGGTATTTATCAACATTAAATTCCATCATCCATCTATCACTATGTGCTCAATGTATCCAGATCCTCTTGTAAATATTTACAGCCATTTTCATTATTAATTTTGTTTGCATTATCTGCAAACATCTCCATGACAAGTATCAACTTTTGTATCCCACACTGAAACTTCCCATGTGTTACTACACATTTATTCCTCTACCTCAGTGATCTTCCTCTCATCATTTACTCATTTTCTCTTTAACATTTTACAAACTTAAAAGGTTTGGTTCTATCTTGCTCTTGTCGATTAGTTCCTTTTCAAAATTTATTTATTCCTTTCTCCATACATTCGTACATTCATTGCTAGTCTCCGGTGAATCTCTGAGAAGTCTCTTGACTGGCCCACTTCCTTTACTGATTCCAAGTTCTCATTCTTTTTTCCTAGTTCTCCAACACTTTCCATTCCACTATTCTTTATTATTCCATCTTATATTCCTAGTTGGAATAAACTGCTTAATTTTATTTTCATTTACACTACAGAACTCTTTGTACAGATTATTCACATCTGTCTCTTGTACCATATTGTTCCATTTATTTGTTCTAAAATACTGTTTCACAGCACTGTGATTCTCTTTCTTATAATCTAATCTCTCCTGTTTCTGAATTTATTTTTCCTTTCCTAAGTTATATTTCACTGCATATATTTCCAAAATCACTTTTTCCAGGTGTCTTTAAATAAGTTATCTTGAAAATTTTCTCGGCTGCTTTAAATAAGTTATCTTGAAAATTTTCTCGGCTGCTTTAAATAAGTTATCTTGAAAATTTTCTCGGCTGCTTTAAATAAGTTATCTTGAACATTTTCTCGGCTGTTCTAGTAAACACTAAATCTAATTATGTAAATGGTTTAGAAAAGCGACAAGTTGAAGAAAGACTTGAGCAACGTTCAGTTATCTTTATTACGGACACGTTTCTCCAGACAGTGGCTTCTTCAGTCCAATATAGAGAAGAACAGTGAAAATTGAGGAGGAGTTTGAGGTAATCAGTCCCTCAGATTGGAGACGATGTGTTTAGTTTATTAATGTGAACACAACGACTCCAGGCTGAGGGACTGATTACTCCTCACCTTCCAGTGTTCTTCTCTGTATTGGACTGAAGCAGCTAGTGCCTGGCTAAATGTTTCCTTAATAAAGATTCCCAAATGTTGTACAAGTACGTCAGTCTTCCATATAGAGCGTGTGTTGCCTTCTCTCATTCTAGTTGCTTCATTCATATGCTGCGTGTGTTGCCTTCTCTCATTCTAGTTGCTTCATTCATATGCTGCGTGTGTTGCCTTCTCTCATTCTAGTTGCTTCATTCATATGCTGCGTGTGTTGCCTTCTCTCATTCTAGTTGCTTCATTCATATGCTGTGTGTGTTGCCTTCTCTCATTCTAGTTGCTTCATTCATATGCTGCGTGTGTTGCCTTCTCTCATTCTAGTCGCTTCATTCATATGGTGATGAATTAAAACCTGTTATTAGTTGAGAAAATCTACTGACAATTTACAATTCCAGGTTGCATGATATATTCCTTTATAAACTCAACGAGTACAATAACTTTCCGTTTCATCTTCATTTTTCATCAATTGTTGCCAAAGTATATTATGTAATCCTTCATTTATCCTATATTACGCAGTGTTGTCAAAAATATGTAAATAAAAAACGCGCCATATATAATGTCAGTTTACGGGATTTGTTGTGAAACCGGATGCGTCGTGAAGAGTAGCCAGGGCAGGAGAGTGGCAGCTGAGGTGTGTTTTTGAGTCAGGACTGCAGCAGACGTCACGGTTTGCTGTGAGTATTGATGGTGAGTTTGGGGAAGTTTAGGTCATAGGTTATATTATTGGTGTTGTTGCTCTCATGTTTATGTGTAAGGACCTAGTATGAGGAGAGGCTTGTTTAAGTTTTGGCAGAGTACTTGTGTAGTTTTTGCCTGCAAGCTGAGAGGCCGGCAGAAAGGGGATGGGGGTGATGGAGCCTCCCTGTTTATAAATGTTTCTAATGTGAGTACTGGGTAAAGGTGTACTGGTGTTTGGTGATTTTTGTATATAGCGTAGGTTGTATGATGTATATGTTAATTTACTATTAATATATATATTTTTATATAGGCAAGTTTTTGTGCCCTTTTCCTAGTTAATAATAGTGACCATTTAATTAACGCTTCATAATTCATGGGTAGGTGCAAGCTTGGCCCTAGGTTGGTTTATGAGGTTTAATAGTTTACATGGTTTATGAGGTTTAATAGTTTACATGGTTTATGAGGTTTAATAGTTTACATGGTTTATGAGGTTTAATAGTTTACATGGTTTATGAGGTTTAATAGTTTACATGGTGTATGAGGTTTAATAGTTTACATGGTTTATGAGGTTTAATAGTTTACATGGTTTATGAGGTTTAATAGTTTACATGGTGTATGAGGTTTAATAGTTTACATGGTTTATGAGGTTTAATAGTTTACATGGTGTATGAGGTTTAATAGTTTACATGGTGTATGAGGTTTAATAGTTTACATGGTGTATGAGGTTTAATAGTTTACATGGTGTATGAGGTTTAATAGTTTACATGGTGTATGAGGTTTAATAGTTTACTAGGTGTATGAGTTTAATAGTTTACATGGTGTATGAGGTTTAATAGTTTACATGGTTTATGAGGTTTAATAGTTTACATGGTTTATGAGGTTTAATAGTTTACATGGTGTATGAGGTTTAATAGTTTACCTGGTGTATGAGGTTTAATAGTTTACATGGTTTATGAGGTTTAATAGTTTACATGACCCTAGACAGCCAGAACATTTATTTACGTTACGCAGTAAAAATCGTAACATCCTGTCAAACGATTTTCTCCCAAGTATTATTAAATGATGAGTTATATATATATATCTATTACTAAGACTTTCTCATTTATATTTTGTACTCATGAATAAAATTTCAGCATTATTAATATTTTGGATTTCAATTTCCATAACTTGAAGAGTTATCTGATTTGTGTGTTGTTCATCCTCTTTAATTCTTGTTATTTTAAAGAGTTTATTTCCTTTACAACACAGCCAAAAACAATAACCATGTTATCACTATCAACATCATCCCTTAATAACTTAGTTATTTGCAATCTCCTTTTGAATTTCTTAGCTAATATTGGTTCTAGTAGTGATTTTTTAGCTAATACCGCCTGTTATTCAACCTCTGTATTTTCTCCAGTAAGTTTTGTAAAAGTATCTTCAGTCCTAGTCATTCTACCAGAGGATTCCTCTCCTCTAAGTTCTTACTGACATTTGCAGAAAGATTTTGTGCTAGCTGCACTTCCTGTTCTAATTATGACTTATGCTTACTTATTCCTGCATAGCTATCTCCTAATTTAGTTTTATACTCTACTAAACCTTAAATTTCCTTCTCAATATTATCCTTGTAGAGAATTCTAGATCTACCATCTCGCTGTTCTTCATTATGACAGCTTGGTCCTCCTAATTTCTCTATTAAGCCTTCTTGCCTTACCTCATTATGCTCAACTTCAGTCATTTTATCCATCCACCCACAAATTTTCTTGTCTGCCGGTGTATAAGAAAAACTGTGCCTGGACCATGTACCCTCAGCTATGTTGTCAACACAAGCATCACTGCTCTGTTGTGCTACTCTGTTTCTAATTAATATATTAAATATGCTATTCTTGCTTCAGAACATACTCCATATTAATAATTTCCTTCTCTTTACGGAGACACCACTCACATAAACGTTCTACTCCCTACACTACAAAAGAGGCACTGTTCTCTTGTCCCAGGATGTGTGTGTAATCATCTATTTGTGGCTGCAGGAGTCAATTCAAAGCTCCTGGCCCCGCCTCTTCGATGATCTCTACTAGGTTCACACTGCCTGCTCCAAGACCTTTATCGTAACTCTTTTTAAATCTATGTATGGATCCTGTCTCCCGTACTACACTCTCCAGACAGTTCCAGTTCCTGACAACTGAAGAAATACTTCCTAACATCCCTGTGACTCATCTCAGTCTTTAACTTCCAGTTGTCACCCCTAGTTGCTATGTCCCATATCTGAAACGTTCTGTCACCATCCACTTTGTCAATTCCTCTCAGTATTTTATATGTTGTTGTCATGTCCTCCCAATCCCTCCTGTCCTCCAGTGTCGTCAGGTTGTTAAACTCTCCTCGTAGAACAAACCCCTTAGCTCCGGGACTAGTCTTGTTGCAAACAGGTGTGGGTTCCATACTGATACTGCATACTCCAATATAGGGCTGACGTACAAAGTGTACAGTGTCTTGAATGACTCCTTACTCAGGTGTCGAAATGCTATTCTTAGGTTTGCCAGGCGTCCATATGCTGCAGCTGTTATTTGGTTGATGTGTGTCTCAGATGTGCTCGGTATGATACTCGCTCTAAGATCCTTTTCCTTGAGTGAGGTTTGATCAAGTCAGTACCTCACCAGCCGGGCTGTGGTTCGTAAGTCAGTTTGCGTGCGGCCAGCAGTAAAAGCCTGGTTGATCAGACCCTGATCCACCACGAGGCCTGGTCTCAGACCGGGCCGCGGGGGCGTTGACCCCCGAAACCCTCTCCAGGTACTCACACGCTACGGAGGCCTTGGCCCCTTAGCGTGTGAGTACTCCGCAGTCGTCTTTGACCTTTCCCATTCATGACTTCGCACTTGGTGGGTTAAACTTTAGAAACGAATTAACAAAAAGGCACCCGACCGTGACTGGAACAATCACAAATAACCCGCACATAGGAGAGGAGAGCTTACGACGACGCTTCAGTCCGACTTGGACCATTTACAAAGTCATACTAACAAAAAGGAGAGAAGGAGGGAGTATATATAGGCCAGCAGACAGGGATGGGACAAGAGAGATAGTAGGAAAGGAAGAAGAGAGGTAGTGGTAGAGGTCGTAGCAGTAGTGGAATCAGTCAAAGACTAAGGAAGAGGAGCACTGCAAGGGAGCTAGGGGCCCACAAAGGGTAGGAACAAGAACACAGAGTGGGGAAAATAATAATGGGGTGTTTGGTCCATTATTATTCCCCCCCCCCCCGTTCTGTGTTCTTGTTCCTACTCTTTGTGAGGGTTATTTGTGTATGTGATTTAGAAGCCAAATGTTAGACCAGGCTTGCAGCCTGTCCAGATTCTTTTCTAGTCTTACCTGATCCTCGTCCGTTTCAATTTCCACATTAGCTTCACATCGTCTGCAAACAGGGACACCTCAGACTCTATCCCTTCCGACATGTTATTCACATATGCCAGAAACAGCGCTGGCCTGAGGACTAACTTTTGTGGAACCCCGCTCGTCACATGCGACCACTCTGACACCTCGTCACGTACCATCACTCATTGTTTCCTTCCTGTCAGGTATTTCCTGATACACTGCAGTGTCTTTCCTCTTATTTCTGCCAGATCCTCTATCTTTTTAACTAATCCCTTGTGTGGAACTGTGTCGAAAGCCTTCTTACAGTCCAAGAAAATGCAGTCTATCCACCCTCTCTCTCCTGTCTTACTTCTGTTACGTTGTGTCATAAAACTTCAGTAGGTTTGTGACAGGATTTCCCTTCCCTGAAACCGTGCTGGTTATCGTGTATAAGCTCATCTCTCTCTAGATGCTTCACCACTTTTCTGATAATCTTTTCCATGACAGTGCATACTATACATGTTAGTGACACTGGTTTGTAGTTAAATGCTGCCGGTCTTTTTTCTGAAAATTGGGACTACATTAGTTGTCTTCCACACCTGAGGTAGTTGCCCCATTATGATGGGTTGAAGATTGTTAGTGGCACACACAGTGCCTCTGATCCCTCTCTCAGGACCCACTGAGAGATGTCTGGTCCCACCGTCATTGAGGTATCTAGTTTGCTTAGCAGTTTCTTCACCTCATCCTCGGTTAAGTGTAGCATGTCCAGCACTTGTTACTGTACCCTGAAATCCCTAAATCTCGTAATGAGCTCCTCACTTGATCGTTTCTTGTGATCTCCCCGCCTTCCTCCCTCAGCCTGATTACCTGGTCCATGAAAGTTGTTTTCCTCCTGATGTGGCTGTACAACAGCTTCAGGTCAGATTTGACTGTTGATGCCATGTTAATCTCATATTGTCGCTGGGCCTCTCTTATCCATGCATAATCGTTTCTGGCTCATCAGCTTGTATCCTTATTTTCCTGGGTCCTTTGTCTTCTATACCTTTTCCATGCTCTAGCGCATCTAGCTTTAGTCTCTCTACACCTTCAGGCGAACCAAGGGCTTGTTCTGGTCTTCCCATTATTTCTTTTGGCTTTGGGAACGAACTTCTCCTCTGCACTTGGCGGTCACATGACCCATCATTTCATTTACTGTCTTTCCCTCCAGTTTTCTTCCCAACTGCACTTCGTGCAGGAATTGCCACTTGCCTGTGTAGTCCCCTCTTTTGTAGTTTGGCTTCTCCCGTCCTTCTCGTGCTGCTTCACTTTCCACTGTTAACTCTACAATGTTGTCGAAGTTCAGGACCACGTGATCACTAGCTCCGAGGGGCCTTTCATATGTGATATCCCAATGTCTGAACTACTCAAGGTGAATATGAGGTCCAGTCTTGCTGCTGTGTGTATACTCGCCTATTTGTGGTTGCAGAGGTCGAGTCATAGCTCCTGGCCCCGCCTCTTAGCTGTGTGAGAGAGACAGACAGAGAGACTGAGCCAGTGATTCAGTGGGTCAGTCAGTCAATGACCCACCGCCCCTCTCCCTCTCATTCTCTCTCTCACCCACTCTCTCCCTCTCATTCTCTCTCTCTCTACACACAGTGATCCGCTCTAGCACTTCACTCAAATTTCCCTTGACAATCCTCTCCATAATTAAATTGAACCCGTCCCCTTCAGCACATTCTTCACGCGTCTCCTCTCACCAGTTCTCATCATCCTCCTCCTCCTCGTCCTACTTATTATGGTCGTTCTTTTTACAGTCATGGTACTTGTTATTATGGTGGTGGTCATCATTATCACGGTGATTGTCACTGTCATGGTAATTTTTGGTAATTATCATGGTGGTTGTCGTTATCATGGCAGTGGTCATAATTACATGGTAGCAGACTGACGTACAGGAAATCCTCACTTAACGTCGTCGATAGGGTCTTGGAAACCTCGGCTTTAAGCGAAATGACGTATAACGAAACCAATTTTACCACAGGCTAATTGACATAAACAAGAGTTAAGTTCCCACAGCAAGGAAGATCTGAGAGGAAGAACAGTAGTGCTGCAGACGCCAAGGATGAGTATGTCGCCTGGGAAGCTATACAGTCGTTTATTTACTGCTATTGACATTTTTTATTTTAGGTATCACGTTTTCAGAATTATATAAGAAACACGTTATGTATCACAAACACTGAATGCAAACAACCATAAGGGAAGAAACTGACATAATAGTAAAGCTGGGTAAGCTGCTGAGGCTTCTTTGTCTGCACTTGCAGACTCACCTCTTATTTGTACGTTATGAAGACTTGAATGTTTCTTAAAACTCTCAAACCTACCATGACCTGCCAAGAAGGTTTCACTTTCAGTACTAGAACCTTCTTTTTTTTATTATATCTTCAAATAAACTTAAAGCTTTCATTTGTATGGCTATTAGCGAAATGGAGGTTACACTGATGCATGTCCTCCATCCAGATATCTTAAAGTCTTCCCTTATTTTCCATTCCTGGCAGAGAACCGATTTTTTTTCTCATCAACGTTATAACGAAACGACGTTAAGTGAGGACTTTCTGTACCAACACTTGAATAACAGTGACTTAGTACCTGAAAATTTTAATATTGCACTTACATTATATACACAGTATATTGTATAATGTGTGTATATATTAATAGTAAATTATGTTCATAATTCACCATAGTTTATGTCGCTGAGTGTTTAACAGTGTTAGAAATTATTAGAAAGAGCGGCGTAATTGTGTGCCTGCTTGTGGCACTGCTGCCCGAGTGTATGTTACCCTGTGACAAGTGACGTTTGCTCGTGGGTCAGTGATAAGTAACAAGCGAATTGGCCACATTCATTGATGGAGGGAAGGGGTGTTAGGGGTCTCTGGCCTCTTGCACCAGTACCGGCCAACTTACACATTAGTTACTTTACAGGCTAGTCCCTGAGTAGGAGCTACTAGGTACAAGCCAGATCCTGAGCAGGAGTGCCTATGCACTTCCAGACATACAGGCCTCTGCACCTTCTCCACACACTGTTCCTACTTGACAGCCTGACTTCTTGGTCTACGACTCCACTCCAGTACTCTCTGCTTTCTTTACCTGTGCAAACTCCTCCATGGAGTGTTATCCAGACCTTGGAAAATGTACAAAAGACCTGAATTTTATATTTGTATATTTCTTACCATGTTTTATTAAATATGTTATAATCCGTTTTATTTTTCCCTTACTGATTTTTTGAAAAAAATTAATTGTTAAGCTCACGTGAAGAAGTATATTGATTGTGTTATCAGGGCGTTGGTCTTCATCATGGTTGTTTTGGTCATTATGGTGATGGTAGAGGTGATCATGATGGTTGTAGTGTGATGGGTCACTAAGTTGGTTCACTCCTGCACAAGAGTGAAGGTATCCTGGATGATCCACTCTCTCTCTCTCTCTCTCTCTCTCTCTCTCTCTCTCTCTCTCTCATACAATACACACACTCCTCCTCCACCATCACCACCTCGTCCTTCAATACAGTTGCACCACCACCACCAAAATGGTCTTTCAACACAGCTGCATCATCATCCTCCACCACCACCTAGTCCTCCAATACAGCTTCATCATCCTCCATCACTACTTCGCCCTCCAACACCACCAACTGGTTCTACAACACTTGGTCCTCTACCAACACCTGGTCCTCCACTAACAAATGGTCCTTCACCTACACCTGGTTCTCCACTAACAAATGGTCCTATACCAACATCTGGTCCACCACCAACACCTGGACCACCACCAACACCTGATCCTCCACCACCAACACCTGGTCCACCAACACAGTTGCAGTGTCGTGCGTCAATGCCGCACCTCACGCTGAAAAGCTGCCTTAAATTTTGCATAGCCAGCACAATTATGTTGGGTGCAGGAAACACAGTCATGTAGACACTACTGCTCCACACTGTGTCCACCAGTCATGCTACTGTGGCGGGTAGTACAACAACCCAGCCGTCCTGGGGCGGGTAGTACAAAACCCAGCCATCCTGTGGCGTGTAGTACAAGAACCCAGTCATCCTGGGTCGGGTAGTACAACAACCCAGCCGTCCTGGGGCGGGTAGTACAAAAACCCAGCCATCCTGTGGCGTGTAGTACAAGAACCCAGCCATCCTGTGGCGGGTAGTACAAGAACCCAGCCATCCTGTGGCGGGTAGTACAAGAACCCAGCCATCCTGTCGCGGGTAGTACAAGAACCCAGCCATCCTGTCGCGGGTAGTACAAGAACCCAGCCATCCTGTGGCGGGTAGTACAAGAACCCAGCCATCCTGTGGCGGGTAGTACAAGAACCCAGCCATCCTGTAACGGGTAGTACAAGAACCCAGCCATCCTGTCGCGGGTAGTACAAGAACCCAGCCATCCTGTCGCGGGTAGTACAAGAACCCAGCCATCCTGTGGCGGGTAGTACAACAACCCAGCCATCCTGTGGCGGGTAGTACAACAACCCAGCCATCCTGTGGCGGGTAGTACAACAACCCAGCCATCCTGTCGCGGGTAGTACAAGAACCCAGCCATCCTGTGGCGGGTAGTACAAGAACCCAGCCATCCTGTGGCGGGTAGTACAAGAACCCAGCCATCCTGTGGCGGGTAGTACAAGAACCCAGCCATCCTGTGGCGGGTAGTACAAGAACCCAGCCATCCTGTCGCGGGTAGTACAAGAACCCAGCCATCCTGTGGCGGGTAATACAAGAACCCAGCCATCCTGTGGCGGGTAGTACAAGAACCCAGCCATCCTGTGCGGGTAGTACAAGAACCCAGCCATCCTGTGGCGGGTAGTACAAAACACAGCCATCCTGTGCGGGTAGTACAAGAACCCAGCCATCCTGTGCGGGTAGTACAAGAACCCAGCCATCCTGTGCGGGTAGTACAAGAACACAGCCATCCTGTGCGGGTAGTACAAGAACAGCCATCCTGTGCGGTAGTACAAGAACCAGCCATCCTGTGCGGGTAGTACAAGAACCAGCCATCCCGTGCGGGTAGTACAAGAACACAGCCATCCTGTGCGGTAGTACAAGAACCAGCCATCCTGTCGCGGGTAGTACAAGAACACAGCCATCCTGTGCGTGGTAGTACAGAACACAGCCATCCTGTGGCTGGTAGACAAAACACAGCCATCCTGTGCGGGTAGTACAAGAACCAGCCATCCTGTGCGGGTAGTACAAGAACACAGCCATCCTGTGCGGGTAGTACAAGAACACAGCCATCCTGTCGTGCGTGGTAACAAGAACAGCCATCCTGCGGGTACAAACGCAGTGGGTAGTACAAGAACACAGCCATCCTGTGGGTACATAAGAACACCAGCCATCCTGTGCGGGTAGTACAAACACAGCCATCCTGTGGCGGGTAGTACAAACACAGCCATCCTGTCGGGGTAGTACAAGAACACAGCCATCCTGTGCGGTAGTACAAGAACACAGCCATCCTGTGGCGGGTAGTACAAGAACCACAGCCATCCTGTGCTGGGTATACAAGACACAGCCATCCTGTGCGGGTAGTACAAGAACACAGCCATCCTGTGGCGGGTAGTACAAGAACAGCCATCCTGTGCGGGTAGTACAAGAACCAGCCATCCTGCTGGGTGGGACAAGAACCAGCCATCCTGTGGACGTAGAAGCAGAAACAGACCATCCTGTGCGGGTAAGTACAAGAACCAGCCATCCTGTCCGGGTGTACAAGAACACAGCCATCCTGTGCGGGTAGACAAAACACAGCCATCCTGTGCGGGTAGCATTAACAACACAGCCATCTGTGCGGTACATAACAACACCAGCCATGCTGTGGTAACATTAACACACCAGCTGGCGGTAACAGAACACAGCCATCTGTCGGGTAGCATAACAACACCAGCTCCTGTGGTACAGTGTAGACAACAACCAGCTTGCTGCGGTAGACATAAAACACAGTGGCGTGGTAACATTAACAACACCAGCTGCTGTGTACTTAACAACACCAGCTTGGTGTGGTAGACATTAACAACACCAGCTGGCGGGTAAGCATTAACAACACCAGCCATCGGCTGTGGTAACATTAACAACACCAGCTGGCGTGCTAGTTACAGCACCAGCTGGCTGTGGTAACATTAACAACACCAGCTGGCTGTAGGTAACATTAGACACATCCAGCTGGCGTGGTAACATTAACAACACCACTGGCTGTGGTACATTAACAACACCAGCTGGCTGTGCGGTAACATTAACAACCCCCAGCTGGCTGTGGTAACATTAACAACACCAGCTGGCTGTGGTAACATTAACAACACCAGCTGGCTGTGGTAACATTAACAACACCACTGGCTGTGGTAACATTAACAAGACGGCCATCGCTGGCTGTGGTAACATTAACAACCCAGCCATGGCTGTGGTAACATTAACAACACCAGCTGGCTGTGGTAACATTAACAAACACAGCTGGCTGTGGTACATTAACAACACCACTGGCTGTGGAACATTAAGTACAAGAACGAGCCATCAACATGTGGCTGTGGTAGACAAACACAGCCATCTGGCGTGTACAAACAACACCAGCACTGTGCGGTGTACAGTAACAACACCGTGGCGTGGTAACATAAAACCCAGCTTGCTGTGTAACATTAACAACACCAGCTGGCTGTGGTACATTAACACACACCGTCATGGTGTGTAACATTAACAGCACCAGCTGGCTGTGGTAACATTAACAACACCAGCTGGCTGTGGTAACATTAACAACACCAGCTGGCTGTGGTAACATTAACAACACCAGCTGGCTGTGGTAACATTAACAACACCAGCTGGCTGTGGTAACATTAACAACACCAGCTGGCTGAGGTAACATTAACAACACCAGCTGGCTGTGGTAACATTAACAACACCAGCTGGCTGTGGCAGACATTAACAACACCAGCTGGCTGTGGTAACATTAACAACACCAGCTGGCTGTGGTAACATTAACAACACCAGCTTGGCTGTGGTAACATTAACAACACCAGCTGGCTGTGGTAACATTAACAACACCAGCTGGCTGTGGTAACATTAACAACACCAGCTTGGCTGTGGTAACATTAACAACACCAGCTGGCTGAGGTAACATTAACAACGCCAGCTGGCTGTGGTAACATTAACAACACCAGCTGGCTGTGGTAACATTAACAACACCAGCTGGCTGTGGTAACATTAACAACACCAGCTGGCTGTGGTAACATTAACAACACCAGCTGGCTGTGGTAACATTAACAACACCAGCTGGCTGTGGTAACATTAACAACACCAGCTGGCTGTGGTAACATTAACAACACCAGCTGGCTGTGGTAACATTAACAACACCAGCTGGCTGTGGTAACATTAACAACACCAGCTGGCTGTGGTAACATTAACAACACCAGCTGGCTGTGGTAACATTAACAACACCAGCTTGGCTGTGGTAACATTAACAACACCAGCTGGCTGTGGTAACATTAACAACACCAGCTGGCTGTGGTAACATTAACAACACCAGCTGGCTGTGGTAACATTAACAACACCAACTTGGCTGTGGTAACATTAACAACACCAGCTGGCTGTGGTAATATTAACAACACCAGCTGGCTGTGGTAACATTAACAACACCAGCTGGCTGTGGTAACATTAACAACACCAGCTTGGCTGAGGTAACATTAACAACACCAGCTTGGCTGTGGTAACATTAACAACACCAGCTGGCTGTGGTAACATTAACAACACCAACACCAACAGCGTAGCAACATTCATGATGCTCCAGCAACAACAGCGTGGCAACATTCATGATGCTCCAGCAACAACAGCGTAGCAACATTCACGATGCTCCAGCAACAACAGCGTAGCAACATTCATGATGCTCCAGCAACAACAGCGTAGCAACATTCATGATGCTCCAGCAACAAAAGCGTGGCAACATTCATGATGCTGGTAAATTAGACACAAATGCAACACTTGGGTATCTTTATTGAGGAAACGTTTCGCCACACAGTGGCTTCATCAGTCCATACAAAGGAGAATCGTGAAGAACAGGAGGAGTGTGAGGTTGTCAGTCCCTCAATCTTGAGTCGATGTTGTCAGTCCATCAATCTTGAAAAGAATAACAGCATATGTGCGTAGAGGAAGCTTATATACTGTAGACAGGAGAGGTGCAGCAGTTGTAGGAGGTGTCACATTTGTTCAATGTGGAAGTAGGTCGTGCCCAAGGAATAGGCAAGCGAAGAAATCCCTGTATTCATGATGCTCCAGCAACAACAGCGTAGCAACATTCATGATGCTCCAGCAACAACAGCGTGACAACATTCATGATGCTCCAGCAACAACAGCGTGGCAACATTCATTATGCTCCCACATCAACAACAGCGTGGCAACATTCATTATGCTCCAACATCAACAACAGCGTGGCAACATTCATTATGCTCCAACATCAACAACAGCGTGGCAACATTCATTATGCTCCAACATCAACAACAGCGTGGCAACATTCATGATGCTCCAGCAACAACAACAGCGTGGCAACATTCGTGATGCTCCAGCAACAACAGCGTACCAACATTCATGATGCTCCAGCAACAACAGCGTAGCAACATTCATGATGCTCCAGCAACAAAAGCGTGGCAACATTCATTATGCTCCAACATCAACAACAGCGTGGCAACATTCATGATGCTCCAGCAACAACAGCGTAGCAACATTCATGATGCTCCAGTAACAACAGCGTAGCAACATTCATGATGCTCCAGTAACAACAGCGTAGCAACATTCATGATGCTCCAGTAATAACAGCGTAGCAACATTCATGATGCTCCAGCAACAACAGCGTGGCAACATTCATGATGCTCCAGCAACAACAGCGTAACAACATTCATGATGCTCCAGTAACAACAGCGTAGCAAAATTCATGATGCTCCAGTAACAACAGCGTAGCAACATTCATGATGCTCCAGCAACAACAGCGTAGCAACATTCATGATGCTCCAGCAACAACAGCGTGGCAACATTCATGATGCTCCAGCAACAACAACAGCGTAGCAACATTCATTATGCTCCAGCAACAACAGCGTGGCAACATTCATGATGCTCCAGCAACAACATCGTAGCAACATTCATGAGGCTCCAGTAACAACAACGTAGCAACATTCATGATGCTCCAGCAACAACAGCGTAACAACATTCATGATGCTCCAGCAACAACAGCGTAGCAACATTCATGATGCTCCAGTAACAACAGCGTAGCAACATTCATGATGCTCCAGTAACAACAGCGTAGCAACATTCATGATGCTGCAGCAACAACAACAGCGTGGCAACATTCATTATGCTCCAGCAACAACAGCGTGGCAACATTCATGATGCTCCAGCAACAACATCGTAGCAACATTCATGATGCTCCAGTAACAGCGTAGCAACATTCATGATGCTCCAGCAACAACAGCGTAGCAACATTCATGATGCTCCAGCAACAACAGCGTAGCAACATTCATGATGCTCCAGCAACAACAGCGTGGCAACATTCATGATGCTCCAGCAACAACAACAGCGTGGCAACATTCATGATGCTCCAGCAACAACAGCATGGCAACATTCATTATGCTCCAGCAACATCAACAACAGCGTGGCAACATTCATGATGCTCCAGTAACAACAACGTAGCAACATTCATGATGCTCCAGTAACAACAGCGTAGCAACATTCATGATGCTCCAGCAACAACAGCGTAGCAACATTCATGATGCTCCAGCAACAACAGCGTAGCAACATTCATGATGCTCCAGCAACAACAGCGTAGCAACATTCATGATGCTCCAGCAACAACAACAGCGTGGCAACATTCATGATGCTCCAGCAACAACAGCGTGGCAACATTCATGATGCTCCAGCAACAACATCGTAGCAACATTCATGATGCTCCAGTAACAACAATGTAGCAACATTCAAGATGCTCCAGCAACAACAGCGTAGCAACATTCATGATGCTCCAGCAACAACATCGTAGCAACATTCATGATGCTCCAGCAACAACAGCGTAGCAACATTCATGATGCTCCAGCAACAACAGCGTAGCAACATTCATGATGCTCCAGCAACAACAGCGTGGCAACATTCATGATGTTCCAGCAACAACAGCGTGGCAACATTCATGATGCTCCAGCAACAACAGCGTGCAACATTCATATGCTCCAGAACAACAGCGTGGCAACATTCGTGATTTCCATAAGTTTTCATTCACTGGCGTCTTGGGCGAAACAATGTGGATTTTTTTAATTAACCTCATTAGGTACAAGGATACTTTTTTACCGAACACCTGAATACTTCCAGCAGTACTGGAGTGACTTACACAAGACTGGAGTGTTTTATAACACAGGATATAACATTCCAGCAGTACTGGAGTGACTTACACAAGACTGGAATGTTTTATAACACATGATATAACATTCCAGCAGTACTGGAGTGACTTACACAAGACTGGAATGTTTAATAACACATGATATAACATTCCAGCAGTACTGGAGTGACTTACACAAGACTGGAATGTTTTATAACACAGGATATAACATTCCAGCAGTACTGGAGTGACTTACACAAGACTGGAATGTTTTATAACACAGGATATAACATTCCAGCAGTACTGGAGTGACTTACACAAGACTGGAATGTTTTATAACACAGGATATAACATTCCAGCAGTACTGGAGTGACTTACACAAGACTGGAATGTTTTATAACACAGGATATAACATTCCAGCAGTACTGGAGTGACTTACACAAGACTGGAATGTTTTATAACACAGGATATAACATTCCAGCAGTACTGGAGTGACCTACACAAGACTGGAATGTTTTATAACACAGATATAACATTCAGCAGTACTGGAGTGACTTACACAAGACTGGAATGTTTTATAACACATGATATAACATTCCAGCAGTACTGGAGTGACCTACACAAGACTGGAGTGTTTTATGATACAGTATATAACATTCCAGCAGTACTGGAGTGACTTACACAAGACTGGAGTGTTTTTAACACAGGATATAACATTCGAGCAGTTCTGGAGTTCTGTCACACATTTGTTCCTGGATACGACCCACTACAGTAAGCTAACACACGGGTACCTATTTTTACTACCAGGTGGGCAGGGGCAGCAGGGAAGTTATGGGAGTGGCAGTAGGTGAGGGAAGAGGGAGCAGGGAAAGCAACGTTAGTGTGGGATGAAGAGAGGAGGGAGACTGAACGTTAGTGTGGGAGGTGGAGGCAAGGATCAGGGGAAGTAAGAGGTTGGGATGGGGATTATTGGGATGAAGGGATGAGGTGGGGAGAGAAGGAAAGAGTGGAGTGATCAGGCCGCAGGGTGAGGGAGGCTGCAGGGTGAGGAGGCCGCAGGGTGAAAGAGGCTGCAAAGTGAGGGAGGGTACAGGGTAAGGGAGGCTGCAAGGTGAGGGAGGCTGCAAGGTGAGGGAGGCTGCAAGGTGAGGGAGGCTGCAGGTGAGGGAGGCCGCAGGGTGAGGGAGGCTGCATGGTGAGGGAGGCTGCAGGGTGAGGGAGGCTGCAGGGTGAGGGAGGCTGCATGGTGAGGGAGGCTGCATGGTGAGGGAGGCTGCATGGTGAGGGAGGCTGCAGGGTGAGGGAGGCTGCAGGGTGAGGGAGGCTGCATGGTGAGGGAGGCTGCAGGTGAGGAGGCTGCAGGTGAGGGAGGCTGCATGGTGAGGAGGCTGCATGGTGAGGGAGGCTGCAGGGTGAGGGAGGCTGCATGGTGAGGGAGGCTGCATGGTGAGGGAGGCTGCATGGTGAGGGAGGCTGCAGGGTGAGGGAGGCTGCAGGGTGAGGGAGGCTGCAGGGTGAGGGAGGCTGCAAGGTGAGGGAGGCTGCAGGTGAGGGAGGCTGCAGGGTGAGGGAGGCTGCAGGGTGAGGGAGGCTGCAGGGTGAGGGAGGCTGCAGGGTGAGAGGCAAGGGGAGGCTGCAGGGTGAGGGAGGCTGCAGGTGAGGGAGGCTGCAGGTGAGGAGGCTGCAAGGTGAGGAGGCTGCAGGGTGAGGAGGCTGCAGGGTGAGGGAGGCTGCAGGTGATGGAGGCCACGGTGAGTAGCTGCAAGGAGAGGCTGCAGTGACTCATAGGTGACAGCTGCGTTGACGGGCTGCTAGGTGACGGAGGCTGCAGTGACGGACTGCAGTTGAGGGAGCTCTGCAGGTTACGACTGCAGGGGACCTGAGCTCAGGTGACCGGAGCTCTGCAGTGACGGAGCTGCTCAGGGTTTACGGAGGCTGCAGGTGACCGAGCTCCCGGGGACCCGAGCTGCAGTACCCGGACGCTCAGTTGACCGGACTCTCAGTTCGCGATCTCCAGTTGACGAAATCTCAGTTACCCGACTCTCAGTTACCCTGACTCTCAGTTACCCACTCTCAAGTTCCGCTCTCAGTTACCTGACTCTCCAGTTACCCGACTCTCCAGTTACCCGACTCTCCAGTTACCCGACTCTCCAGTTACCCGACTCTCCAGTTAGCTCATTACCGACTCTCCAGTTACCCGACTCTCCAGTTACCCGACTCTCCAGTTACCCGACTCTCCAGTTACCCGACTCTCCAGTTACCCGACTCTCCAGTTACCCGACTCTCCAGTTACCCGACTCTCCAGTTACCTGACTCTCCAGTTACCTGACTCTCCAGTTACCTGACTCTCCAGTTACCCGACTCTCCAGTTACCCGACTCTCCAGTTACCCGACTCTCCAGTTACCCGACTCTCCAGTTACCTGACTCTCCAGTTACCTGACTCTCCAGTTACCCGACTCTCCAGTTACCTGACTCTCCAGTTACCTGACTCTCCAGTTACCTGACTCTCCAGTTACCTGACTTTCAGGTTACTGAGAATGTATGTTAGTGGGTCTCCTGATATACAAGCTGCGCACCAAGGTACTAGGTGTCTGTCAAGAGAGCTCGAATGAGTGCCTGTTGAGGTACGCTGTGCCTGGCGTTCAGACGGCAGGTCACTGCTGCTGCACTCACTCTATCTACTGTCATTGCCGGGTCCAGCCAGTGACAGTGATATACCTTTAACGGGTTTCGATGGTTTTCCTATTCTCGTGTTCCTCAATTATGTATCACTATATTTGTCTCTCTCCATTTTTCTTGGTTTGTAGCCTTTCATGCACTAAGCAATCTGTCTTCATTTCTTCCTCTCACTTTTTATAAACTATACTGGACGTGTTATCCAAGGACTTTGTTTGAGCCTTGCTGATATCCAAGACCTATATCATACGTGCCTACAGCAAAATACAAATATTTTCCTAGCTTTGTATGGTAAGTGTGCTAGTAACTCCTGCGCAGGAAACATGGAATTTTCTCTGTATGCCTCTCAGTACACAGTTCCCTCACACCACAGATTTCGTCCTTGAACATTTTAACAAGTGTCTATGTGAGGCGCTGGAGTGGCTGCTGTGAGTGATGAGTTACACACCAGTTAAGGTAATTCACCTTGTGACTCCTGAAGACGTCTCGCCCCGGGAAGAACTCTTTGAGATGTCTGTTGACATCTCAGCGTTATGGGCACGTAATACTTAACGTCTGATGGAAGGGGATAAATGCAGTGAGGGTACACTGGTAAAGCTACACTGACTCACAAAAACTAAGCAGTTGGAGCTGATAGAAAATGTACGGAAAAATGAGTTTTTCGACCCAGTGGTTGAGTTGACATTTGTCAAGTCAACCACTGTCAAGTCAACCACTGGCTGAGTGTTTATGTCACTCGTGATGGTTGACACTAATCACTACACTACATTCCTCTCACTTGTTTCAATACACTATGCTAACTTAACTATGTCGTATTATGAAAGGGATACTTTTAAATTAATGTTGTGTATTGCAGTCTTTCTATATACCGAGGTCTTATAAGACTATTGCTACATAAACCAGCTGAGGGAAAGACTGGCCTCCCTGCTTCCCCTCAAGCTCCACTTCACGTTAATTAACATTAGTTCACCTTCCTTTCTACTAAAAGTGTAAGTAATTTTTCTGAACTACTCTTCTCCCTTCATTACTATTATACACTTCATTCCCAGTTTTAACCACTCCACAGTAAATCACTGTCGATAATGGAAACTCTATTGAGCAACACTCACCCAACAGTTTCAATGCTCCCACCTGCGCTACCATTCACTATACACTGTTTCCCTTTGATTTGCTTGATAAAGAGCCAAAATCCAGTATTAATTCACCAATTCTCCGGAGGTTGACACAGTGACGTGACACCACCGCGCCACACTGAGGCTCCAGGCTCCACCCTCCAGTATTACACACATTAACATTTCATTTTTTATTTTTGTGGTTCATCCTCCAACTAAAACAGTATGCGTGCAGATACAAACGCGCAAATGGACAAGGATACGTGCGGTGCTGCCAGCCGTAAGTCGCCCGCTTATTTTGTTATTGTTGATTACTTATGTTAACTTAACCTACAATAACAAACATTATATTTTTGTAGATGTTTTCAATCAGGCAGAAATTAACGAGCTGTACCTCGTGCAAAAAGTGACGTTTTAACAGTAAGCGACAGTAACTAGGACCGAGGGTCGACAAGAATCAAATTATTTGGTAACACGTCCACTGTATCCGACAAATAACTTTAAGCATCCAAAATCGTTGTTTTTTTTTCGAGAGGTGGTGGTCATTTTTATGTGGAAATGTACAGTTACTGATTTATGTTCTTTGTTACTGAACAATCTGGACACACCAAGTGAACATACCTTTGAGAGAGGGAACGTAACCTAAGATGGTCATTAACCACCTACTTGGAAGCACTTGACTTGTACTCACTGGAGCGCAGGCGAGAGATGCATCATAATCTACACCTGGAAAATCCTAGAGGGACTCGTCCCTAAACTGCACACAAAAATCACTCCCTACGAAAGCAAAAGACTTGCCAGGCGATGCATCATACGCCCAATGAAAAGTAGGGGCGCCATTAGTACACTAAGCGAAAACACAATAAGTGTCCGGGGCCCAAGACTGTTCAACAGCCTCCCACCAGCCATAAGGGAATTACCAATAGACCTTTAGTTGTGTTCAAGAGGGAGCTGGACAGATACATAAGTCAGCCAGATCAGCCGGGCTGTGATTCGTACGTTGGACTACGTGCGGCCAGCACGTAGCCTAGTTGATCAGGCCCTGATCCATCGGGAGGCCTAGTCATGGAGGGTTTTCCGGGGATCATGACCTGATCCCCGGAATACCCTCCAGGTAGACTGAACAGGAGTATAAACAATTAACTTAAGGAAATATTGTAGTAAGAACGGCAATGGTTGTGGGAAAGTCGTGTGATCACTGCTGATTGGTGGAAAAATTCACGTGATTACTACTGACTTGTGAAAAATTCATGTGATCTTGGTAAAGCAAGTGATACCAGGTTCTAATGTTATGAATATCAACATCAAAAGTAAAACTTTAAAAAAATAAAACCTATTCAGTACAAACCCAATAATCCCATAATCAGTATAAGCCTACTATTAGAATATCAAAGTATAAATTACGAGAGTGTCTGTATGATTCAACACAAGTTTTGCCGCTTCTTCTACCTAACCAATCTAAGAATTTACCTAACTAAATTCAAGTGTTTTCCTGGTGAGATAATTCTTTAGATAATTCTAATATACTAAGAGCAGTTTTCTCAAGCTAAGTTACATCAGTCACTTGGCCTACTTAATCTTACCTAAACAAGCACCGTTATTAACAAAATATTATCTACACATTAAATTGCAAACTAAGAAAACTAATGTTCTTATTTCACCAGAAAAAATACTAGCTTATCGAACATTACTTAAGAATATTACATATAAACATGAGAAAAAGTTAAGGTACCTGCCCCCTCGAACCCACCCCCACTATAAACAAAAATACGACTTGAGCGAAAAGGCCGAGGACAAACAAAATATACTCCACACTTAACATCACGCCACAACTCAGACATACAGAGGGGCAGAGCGCCGGAAAGCAACTAGTATGGGCAGGGGCCCCGTATCTACGGAAAATAGCGCCTATGGCAAGCACTGAAATTGTGCCCTGTCCAAACATCTGACACCCATCTTTTAGATAACTTTACCATAAAATCAGCTAAAAAATAAGTCAAGCTCGTTAATCTTTTAATTAGCAAATTATGGCACTACGTGAAAATTACAACTGCACTTTCCTTGCTTTCACTGATGCAAACTCGTCTATGATGGGCTCAAATTCATTTTTTTTAGTTTCTTGTCTTTGTATTGTGAGCAGAGGAAGATCAGTCTGCCTTGACCCATGGAGGCTCTCAAATACGAAGTATTAGTTTTAACTTGCTGAATGATCTCTCACAACTGGCGATGGAAACTGCGATGTTAACATTATCTGAATAACAATCTGAAGATTGGGGAAGACGATCTCATCTTCATACTCAACAATAAATTCGAGAAGCTCTTCTGGTCTTGATATTTTCATGTTGTTCGACATGATAGCAACATTCTGCAAGCCAAAATTTCTTCATATTGCTGTTCATCAACATCACAGTTGTACAATTCGCCCAAATTTTCTCACTTCTTCTAAGCCGTTACTGTCGGTGTCGTAACACACTCCCTTAACATCGAGAGAAGCCAAACTTAGTGTCAGTCTCCTGCAAACCAGCGAACCTTTCATCCACTTCTCTGTGCAAACGGTCGAGTGTTCCCTTCATGACTCTTTCCATTTCCTCCTTGACTATTAACCCAGAGTTTCTCGAGTTCTCATCACCCATTCGTTCCTTTCGTCTCTGACGTCTTTCAACTTCAATATTCCATTCTTGACAGTTTTTGTTTCGAGTGACTCACTGACCAACACTTCTCTTTCATCATCAAGACAATCTGGGAGTGCTTACAAATCCCGGGCATCATAGTGGAAGTCCATGCTAGGATGCTGCAGCCTCTTTTGAATACGGTCAATGTGAATGAGTACCTTGTTCCAAAATCCTAGCAAAGTCAGAAAATCGTAACTCAACATGTGGTTATACAACTGCCTTGAGTCACTTCTTGTTTCACTGGTCTCGTTTTCATTGTCTATCATGTCCTGGAGAACTTGAAGTATCTCTTCACGGTACTTGTTGACGGCCTTCACTGCTTCTGTCCTTACACTCCACTTTGTCGGTTTTCAAAACCATTTGTCACACTGCTCATTATGTGGTCAGGCATATGGTCAATGTCGTGAACACTATGTGCTTAATTGTCCACTTATTGAGGAATATAGAGATAGTATAATAACCTATGTGACAAGTCAAGATATCTCATTAATGAAAATAAGATACCAGATATATTAAGCAAATTTCCTAAATTTGCTTTTAACTGATAAGTGAATTGGAGATATAAATCCAAATGTACACCTGTTAATCCTTTTGGGGCCTAGTGCCTAGGCCTTTTGTGTATCCATATGCTCTTGCGCTACCGTCCACAGGATGGATATGGGGTGCACAATAAACTAGACACTTCGGTGGCAAAATCTAAAAAAAAAAAAAAAATCTGTTCTGGAAATACTTCGAACCCAACTTTATTATTTCTGTTCTCAACGTGTCAGGCAGAATTGCATTTCCAGTATCCTTGTTGAACTTCTCAAGTCACTTCAGGTTCAATATCTGCAGGTAAAATCTGGTCAATAAACTCAGCACCACCACCATCGTCTTCCCCTCCCGTCATATCCACGGTCTCTCTGGAGGTCTCACTTTTAATCTCGTCATGCATTTGTACTTGATCCGCCTTCAGATTCTAACAAACTTGTAACACATGCAGGTGACTCCATGGAACATGTTGAACAAATTGTTCAATTATTTTCAAAGAAAAGCATGAAGAACTTGATCGACTTCTTGCCTTCCTCCACCTCCAACTTTCTTCTCTTCCGTCCTTCATCTCCACTTTCCTTCTTCGTAAAGAAATATTTCATTGTATTCTTACACAATGCTCTGAAATAACGAAATGGCACTTTTAATAATATTAAATTTTACAAATTTTGCTCAAAATTCTAGACTACCTCTCTAGTTTGCACAGGAGAATGATCTCACTGCCAGTTGGCACTGAGCAGTGGTACTGTGGTCATGTAGCTCCCAGCACTGTATTGTTACCTAATAGTTTATATAAGTGGTTTAACAATTTAGCCTAGCCATGCTAGTGCTTCTCACCCATCATAACCCGACTCCTCCTCATACATCTGATGAAAATTATTTTGTCACTATCCGAGGATGGCTTGTGCACGTGCCCAGGGCACGTGCCATACCTGCCATACCTTAGGTATGCCATTGAGCATGGGTGGTGGTGGTAGTGCCCAGTCGACACGCAGCAGAGCATTGCGTCACAGTAACGAGTCTTGTTGAAAGAGGACGTCTTTACTCTGTGCTGCCTCAACGGTAGTGTGCACCAGCACAATTAACTACCGCGGAAGTGCAAAACAACAGGATTACAGAGGTAACAACGGTTGTCACACCCTACTGGCTATAATTAAAGTTATTACAGTCATTTCATACATTACAATTTCTTCACACTGCCAATCTACACAATAAATGTATTTTAATTATATATATATATATATATATATATATATATATATATATATATAAGATCACAGTAAACAAAACATCTATTGTGAAAAAAAAACAGTGAACTTCCAAGCGCTTTCATGAATTTCTCACGTAATCAAAAAGTGTAAAAATAGGTGAAGAGGAGGCGGCTTGTATGGCCGAGATAACACCTCACGGTCAACACCTCACTCATCCATTTATCTTGAATTCTTCCCAAATCTTATTAATTATAAATGAATCTAATTTGTATAATCCTAAACCAATATTCATATTAAAATAAGAACTTTTTATGAAGCTGCATTCAGTTGTCTTCATCTCAACAATAAACTTCCTTCATACAACTTTCTCAGCCTTTTGAAAATCAATTGGATGGTTCAAATCACTCAGGCCTAGTATGGGCCAACAGGCTGCTGCAGTGTTCCTTTTCTTATGTTCTTATGAATAAAAAGAGAATCAGACTTGTCCAGTTCTAATGCTATATTTATGTTGTTTTATTAGCTCAAGGTTTTTCCCAGTTTGACCGTAATAAACTTTATTACATTTTTACAGAGAATCTTGTAGACAGCCGTCAGCAATTTTTGGGAAATTTTTAATCATTAGTTTTTTTACTGTATCAAGATTTTTAAATATAACTTTGATTTTAAAATTCTCAAGAAGAGAAGGTATATGTTGGTTCTCTCATCATTAAAACCTTGTTATGGCTTCTCTAAGATTTTAAAATCGAAGCTTTATTTAAAAATCTTGGTACAGTAAAAAAATCTGATTAAAAATTATCCAATAAATGGTGACGGCTGTCTACAAGTTTCCTGTAAAAAATGTAATAAAATTTATTATGGTCAAACTGGGAAATGTAATAAAATTTATTATGGTCAAACTAACATTACAACAACATAAATATAACATTAGACAAGACTCTAATGTTCTGTTTATTCAAGTGAGACATTTTAACCAACTGATTTCCAAAAAGGCCGAGAAAATTGTATGAAGCAGGCCTATGGTCGAGACAAATATAATTGAATCAGGCTTCATAAAAAAATAGTTTTGATTTCAAAGTGAATATTGGTTTAGGATTATACTAAATTAGATTAATTTATAATCAAGTTTGTGAAGAATTTACATTATGTTTGACAAATCTTTGACCTTCTCAGCCGCATCATAAAGGAACGGGTGAGGTGTCGGGTGTTGACCATGAGATGTTATCTCGGCCTTATAAGCATTCTGCTGTCCTAACGCACGCATAATAAGAGTACACTGTATCAATATTATCAATATCCATGGTCCCAGATGATTCAGCACTACCAGAAGATATCAGTAACACTGTCGGTACAAGTACAGAAGTCTTAAATAGGAAACTCGACAGGTGTCAGATCAACGAAACTGTGATAGATATGTGGGCCAGCGGACCGCCAGCACCAACACTGGCTGATCACGCAAGCACCAACACTGGCTGATCACGCAAGCACCATACAAGCATGGTCCAGGAAAACTCTCGTAACCCATCAAAGGTATATCAGTGTTACTGCAAACAATGATCACTTATTGGTTAAAATATTAACAGATAACTGCTCATCTAGCTGGTGCAGTGTTGTTATAATCTCAAGATTTCAAATATGTTATTAACACTGAAGTGATTTGTCATTTCTTATGAGGTTTGTCTGGATGTTCTAAATGGTTGTTTGACACAGCTGTGTAGTGTGTAGCTGTCCACACACTTCACACTGTACGTCACTGCTGTGTAGTGTGTAGCTGTCCACACACTTCACACTGTACGTCACTGCTGTGTTGTGTGTAGCTGTCCACACACTTCACACTGTACGTCACTGCTGTGTTGTGTGTAGCTGTCCACACACTTCACACTGTACGTCACTGCTGTGTAGTGTGTAGCTGTCCACACACTTCACACTGTACGTCACTGATGTGTAGTGTGTAGCTGTCCACACACATCACACTGTACGTCACTGCTGTGTGTGTGTAGCTGTCCACACACTTCACACTGTACGTCACTGCTGTGTAGTGTGTAGCTGTCCACACACTTCACACTGTACGTCACTGATGTGTAGTGTGTAGCTGTCCACACACATCACACTGTACGTCACTGCTGTGTTGTGTGTAGCTGTCCACACACTTCACACTGTACGTCACTGCTGTGTAGTGTGTAGCTGTCCACACACTTCACACTGTACGTCACTGCTGTGTTGTGTGTAGGTGTCCACACACTTCACACTGTACGTCACTGCTGTGTAGTGTGTAGCTGTCCACACACTTCACACTGTACGTCACTGATGTGTAGTGTGTAGCTGTCCACACACTTCACACTGTACGTCACTGATGTGTATTGTGTAGCTGTCCACACACTTCACACTGTACGTCACTGCTGTGTTGTGTGTAGCTGTCCACACACTTCACACTGTACGTCACTGATGTGTGTGTGTAGCTGTCCACACACTTCACACTGTACGTCACGCTGTGTTGTGTGTAGGCTGTCCACACACTTCACACTGTACGTCACTGCTTGTGTTGTGTGTAGCTGTCCACACACTTCACACTGTACGTCACTGCTGTGTGTGTGTAGCTGTCCACACACTTCACACTGTACGTCACTGCTGTGTGTGTGTAGTGTCCACACTTCACACTGTACGTCACTGCTGTGTGTGTGTAGCTGTCCACACACTTCACACTGTACGTCACTGCTGTGTTGTGTGTAGCTCTCCACACACTTCACACTGTACGTCACTGCTGTGTAGTGTGTAGCTGTCCACACACTTCACACTGTACGTCACTGCTGTGTTGTGTGTAGCTGTCCACACACTTCACACTGTACGTCACTGTTGTGTTGTGTGTAGCTCTCCACACACTTCACACTGTACGTCACTGTGTGTGTGTGTAGCTGTCCACACACTTCACACTGTACGTCACAGCTGTGTTGTGTGTAGCAGTCCACACACTTCACACTGTACGTCATCACCACTATATCAACTGTGTTGATATAGTGGTGGTCTAGCAGTGACAATTCTCAATGTGTTGATAATGACAGTGTTTCCATACTATGTTGTACACTACTTGATATATTTCATTATTAACGTATGAGGCTTGCCAGACGGTGCAAAATACCTGTAATAAAAAGCAAGGGGGATGACAGTACACTAAGAACTCAATAGCGTAAGGGGTCAAAGACTCTTCAGTATACTCCCTTCGTTCATACAGAAATTAGAGCGAACCCCTGACTGTCAAGAGGGAACTTGACAAGTTCCCTTAGTCAGTTTCTGGTCAGCCCGGCAGTGGTGCATACGTTGGTCTGCGTGCAGCTGGCACCAACACCCTGGTCGATCAATTCAGCACTCGGGAGCCCTGCTCTGGGACCGGGCCGCGGGACAGTGACCCAGGAAATCGTAATTTCGATTTATTAGTCTTTTTCTAACAATATTTTTCGGCGTTCTCTTCATTTAATGCTAGTTTGGCTAAGTCATTAAGTTCATCACGCTCCTAGAAGCCTATTTAAGTACGAATCCACAAAAGTTTAACTTAAAGCCCCATTTTTAATAATTTCCGTACATCTGTTTGGCTATTTAGAGCCAATAATGAAAATAGGGAGTAAGGAACAATTAAAAATGTCTATAGTTGTAGCTGTAGTTTCTACAAACTTGCGAGCAACAAGTGCAACAAACAACTTCAGTTTATAAGGTGTTTAAGCCCAGTTATTAATTCTACTATACGTGTAGTATTACAGCACCACCAGCTGGGCTATAAGAGCACTTCCCTCCCTCCCACTGTCACACATGAAGGTGGTGGTATGGCGCCCAAGCACCACGTGCTGCCAAACCCAGTATAACTTCTCGCGTTTCTATGAGGCCCGTCGAGCCTGGTAGTTCTCAAGGACATAATAATGCGTGGTCCATGAAGTCAGTGTGAGGCAGAGGTCTGGTATATAACAAACTCAATACAGAAGTCGTCGCCTCAACATCTCCCTGTTTATTACCAGAAATCCTGACATTTCCTGGGCACCTGTACACCTCCACGTCCATGAGTTAGACACAGGTGCAACATCTGGGTATCTTTATTTTGTAGACGTATCGCCATGCAGTGGCGTTTTCTATATAATACAAGGATACAAAAGAAAGACTGTAGAAGAGGTAATCAGTTGTTCAGTCCAGGAGCAGGTGATGAGCGCCCTAGTCTTGATAATTCATCTATACGTGAGGGTGAGGGACAGTCCTCAGTTTATGTCCTTGTATTTTATTAATAAAGTCACTCGATGGCGGAACGTCTGCAAACTCAGTCTGGCCAGATGTTGCACATGTGTATAATTCATCAACTTGTCGGTATTGTATACCACTGATATATTACACCTCCACGTCCCTGTATCAGGCCTAGATTTATCTAGGAATTACTTGCATGAACAATGAAGTTCTGCTGAAGACTTGTATTAACTGGCTTATTTGTTTTAATGTCCAGTAGCTGACAAAGACCTATCAAAATATTGCAACTGAGCTTGACACCAATAAATGAGATATCATTAAAATTAAAAAAAAAAAACTAACCATAGGCAAAGCCTTGCTCATAAAAATCCTATTGCAATATATACATCAAATGTTCTTCATGCTGATCTATGAGGGTGTAGACAGGTGTCCAGCATACCTGTGGTTATTTCAGTCATCCAGTATCCACCTGTGGAGATGTCACGGTGGATACAAAACTAAGCCGTGCCATCAAACCATGTTGACATGGGATTTATCGCATGGTAGTAAACACTTCTCTGATCCCCCTCTCACTCCTCCAAACCAAACTCAAGCCCTGTCAACACCACCACCACCCGGAAACGTAGGATAGTGGAAGGGACGGACGGATCTTCCTTGATCTTATCCGTCACGGACAAGGTCACGGAAATTGCTCAAGAAGAAATGGATTAGCTGATTGTATTTGTTAAGACTTAAGAAAACTTTTGATAGACTTCCTCATGAAAGATTATTTTGGAAACTGCAATACACATGAGGAATAAAAGGCAGACAATTATAATGGATGGTGACCTTTCTGTTTAAGAGGAAGATACAAACAATTGCAGGAGATGTCACCAGTGGAGTGCCACTGGTCCTTGCTACGATCCCGTTTTTACTTTATAAACAAGACTTAAGAGAATAAACAGAAAACTATAAGAATATATTTGTGAATGATGAAAATATCTTAGGTAAAGAAAAATAAGAAAAAAATACTATATCACTGGAGGATGACTTGGATAAATTGAACACATGGAATGATAGACGGATGATGGAGTTTAGTAAATATATGTCAAGTAATAGAAATGGGAGACAGTGTAAATTAAACCACATTACGAATATAAGTTTAAAAAAATGCAGTATGAGAGAGAGGGAAGTAGGCGCAATCAACAACAAAAACTCAATGGAAGACCGTGTAAAGGAAACCGAGAAAATCAAATGCCACGCTAGAAAAAAACTATAAAGTAGCTTTTAAATACGTATAAGGTTGGAGAAATGTTATAAAGCTAGTTACAATATACGTATCTTAGGTCAAAACTGGAATATGCAGCAGCTTTGTAGTGACAATACCTAAAAAAAAAAATCATGTGGACAAGTTAGCAAGTTCAAAGAGCTAAAAAAAAATAAGATTATGATGAAAGATTTTTAACACAAAAGATGCCCACTATGGCTGACAAGAGGAGACATGATAACTACATACAAGATTATAAAAGGATAAGGAAGACTTCTTAATCCCTCAAGCAGCAGCCACAAGCAGCCACAGTTGTAAATTTAGAAGAAAAGGTGTAGTCGAAGGGATACATGAAAATTGTTCTTCACAGGGTGCTAGACCTATGAAAAATTAAAAACATGTGTGATGAAAAACATACTGAAGACGGGACTCCACGACCACACCTCTGATGCTCTATCTACAAATAGGTAAACACACAAACAAACGAAAGAGATATATGCAGGTCAAGTGTCTATCGACAAGTGTGTCTGACAACTGGTAACTAACAAATACACCTAGCTGAGATAGTATGACACTGAAACACTGCTACACACTGACACTCTTCACAACACTGATTATCTTAACATTAGAACACTGCTACACACTGACACTCTTCACAACACTAATTCTCTTAACATTAGAACACTGCTACACACTGACACTCTTCACAACACTAATTCTCTTAACATTAGAACACTGCTACACACTGACACTCTTCACAACACTAATTATCTTAACACTGAAACACTGCTACACACTGACACTCTTCACAACACTAATTATCTTAACACTGAAACACTGCTACACACTGACACTCTTCACAACACTAATTATCTTAACATTAGAACACTGCTACACACTGACACTCTTCACAACACTGATTATCTTAACATTAGAAAGAACATACTGACACTCTTCACGACACACCTATGTCTCTACAATAGGTAAACAAACAATGAGATATATGCACTGACCTCTATCACACACTATTCTCTCAACTGGAACAACAAATACACCTCACTAATTATACACTGAAACACTGCTACACACTGACACTCTTCACAACACAATTATCTTAACACTGAAACACTGCTACACACTGACACTCTTCACAACACTAATTTCTTAACACTGAAACACTGCTACACACTGACACTCTTCACAACACTAATTCTCTTAACACTGAAACACTGCTACACACTGACACTCTTCACAACACTAATTCTCTTAACACTGAAACACTGCTACACACTGACACTCTTCACAACACTAATTATCTTAACATTAGAACACTGCTACACACTGACACACTTCACAACACTATCTTAACAATGGAACACTGCTGCATACACGTGAAAATGTTGACTCAAGAGACCTAGACAGTGCGCACATCACTGGTCAACCAACTCCAAGCTATGAGAGCGATGCTAGCTTTTAACTGGTCACGAGTTACATTCAATGCAGTTAACGTTGTAATATATCCAAGCTTATACCCGCATAACACTGCAAGATTAGTTTAAAACTAGAATATCTCCAACGAACAGCAGATAATACATAAAGCACCACAGAATAACTCCATAAACTTTAAAGGCCCAGAGAAAACACCAAGAGTATTTACGGTAAGTGGCGGTGGTGAGGTGGCTGGTGGGGCAGCCAAGGTGACTCCAGTTACCTGCGTGAAGAAACTAACATTACAATATACATGCACACACCACCTCTCTATCTATACATTATAACAAAATGTAATATATTCCTACAATTGTTATCTATATTACATATGTTAAATCTTATTACTGAAAATAATGTAGTCAATATTAGCATGAACAATCATATTACCTATTTATAAAAAAGTGTGCATAATATATATGGATATTCGGTCGGTCCGTCTGTCTGTCTGTATCTGTCTCTCTGTCCACAAAATTAAGTAGTATTAGTATTTGTAATATTAAAGAAGCACTTTGACCGCGTAGATAACTCAGCGCTATCACACACACACGCACACACACGCACACACACACACACACACACACACACACACACACACACACGCACACACAAGCACACACACACACACACACACACACACACACACACACACACATCTATCGAAACAGGGAGACTGCCTGAGGTATGGAAGACAGGAAATGTAGTCCCAATTTTTTAAAAAGGAGACAGACATGAGGCACTAAACTACAGACCAGTGTCACTTACACTGGTATGCGAAGTCATGGAGAAGATTATCAGGAGAAGAGTGGTGGAACACCTAGAAAGGAATGAGCTTATCAACGACGGCCAACACGGTTTCAGGGATGGGAAATCCTGTGTCACAAACCTACTGGATTTCTACGACAGGGTGACAGCAGTAAGACAAGAGAGAGAGGGGTGGGTAGATTGCATATTCTTGGACTGTAAGAAGGCGTTTGACACAGTTCCATACAAGAGATTAGTGCAAAAGCTGGAGGACCAGGCAGGGATAACAGGGAAGGCACTCCAATGGATTAGGGAATACCTGTCAGGAAGACAGCAGCGAGTCATGGTACGTGGCGAGGTGTCAGAGTGGGCGCCGGTGACGAGTGGGGTTCCACAGGGGTCAGTCCTAGGACCGGTGTTGCTTCTGGTATTTGTGAACGACATGACCGAAGTGTCCCTGTTTGCAGATGATGTGAAGTTGATGAGAAGAATTCAATCGGACTAGGACCAGGCAGAACTACAAAGGGATCTGGACAGGCTGCAAGCCTGGTCCAGCAATTGGCTCCTGGAGTTCAACCCCACCAAGTGCAAAGTCATGAAGATTGGGGAAGGGCAAAGAAGACCGCAGACGGAGTACAGTCTAGGGGGCCAGAGACTACAAACCTCAATAAGGGAAAAAAATCTTGAGGGTGAGTATAACACCAGGCACATCTCCTGAGGCGCACATCAACCAAATAACTGCTGCAGCATATGGGCGCCTAGCAAACCTAAGAACAGCATTCCAGCATCTTAACAAAGAATCGTTCAGGACCCTGTACACTGTGTACGTAAGGCCCATTCTGGAGTACGCAGCACCAGTTTGGAACCCACACCTAGCCAAGCACGTAAAGAAGCTAGAGAAAGTGCAAAGGTTTGCAACAAGACTAGTCCCGGAGCTGAGGGGTATGTCCTACGAGGAGAGGTTAAGGGAAATCGACCTGACGACACCGGAGGACAGAAGAGACAGAGGGGACATGATAAGGACATATAGAATACTGAGAGGAATTGACAAGGTGGACAGAGACAGAATGTTCCAGAGATGGGACACAGCAACAAGAGGACACAGTTGGAAGTTGAAGACTCAGATGAATCACAGAGTCAATTATAGCTGATATTATTAGAAGCCATCTAGATAACCATAATTTGATTAATGATACCCAGCATGGATTCACGAGGGGCCGTTCCTGCCTATCTAATTTATTAACCTTCTTCAGTAAAGCTTTTGAGGCTGTTGATCACGATAAAGAATTCGATATTGTTTATTTAGACTTTAGTAAGGCTTTTGATAGAGTACCGCACCAGAGACTGTTAAAGAAAGTGGCTGCTCATGGCATTGGGGGAAAAGTGCTGTCATGGATCGAGTCATGGCTCACCAATAGGAAGCAGAGAGTGTGCATAAATGGGGTTAAATCCGAATGGGGACTTGTAACAAGTGGTGTTCCACAGGGATCAGTCTTAGGCCCATTGTTATTTATAATATATATCAATGACCTTGATGAGGGAATTACTAGTGATATGAGCAAATTCGCCGACGACACGAAGATAGGTAGGATAATTGATTCAAACATAGATGTCATAGAACTTCAGGAAGATTTAGACAAACTTAACTCGTGGTCAGAAAAGTGGCAGATGCAGTTCAATGTAGATAAATGCAAGGTACTGAAGCTCGGGAGTATCCATAACCCAAGCACTTATAAGTTAAATAACGTAGAACTTAGCCATACAGATTGCGAGAAGGACTTGGGGGTGATGGTAAGCAGCAACCTTAAACCAAGACAGCAATGCCTAAGCGTACGTAATAAGGCAAATAGATTACTGGGATTTATATCAAGAAGTGTTAGCAACAGAAGTCCAGAGGTTATATTACAGCTTTATACATCATTAGTAAGGCCTCACCTAGATTACGCAGCCCAGTTTTGGTCTCCATATTACAGAATGGACATAAATTCGTTAGAAAACATTCAGCGTAGAATGACTAAATTAATACATAGCATTAGAAATCTTCCTTACGAAGGAAGATTGAAGACCCTAAAATTACATTCACTTGTAAGACGTAGAATGAGGGAGACATGATCGAGGTATACAAGTGGAAAATGGGTATTAACAAAGGGGATATAAATAAGGTCTTGAGGATATCTCTCCAAGAGAGAACCCGCAATAATGGATTCAAGTTAGATAAGTTTAGATTTAGAAAGGATATAGGAAAGTATTGGTTTGGAAATAGGGTAGTTGATGAGTGGAACAGTCTGCCTAGTAGGGTTATTGAAGCAAGGACCTTGGGTAGTTTTAAATTTAGGTTGGATAAATTCATGAGTGAAAGGGGTTGGATTTGATTGGGAATTGCACATGAGTAAATAAAATTATCAAAGCTTATTTCTTGGGTAGCATTGAAAATTAGGTTGAACAAATATTCTGTTAGTGGGATGGAATGTGAAGGACCTGCCTAGTATGGGCCAACAGGCCTGCTGCAGTGTTCCTCCTTTCTTATGTTCTTATGTTAAGTGGAATAGTTTGGGAAGCGATATAGTGGAGGCAGGTTCCATTCATAGCTTTAAGAAGAGGTATGATAAAGCTCAAGGCGCAGGGAGCGTGACCCAGTAGCGGCCAGTGAAGAGGCGGGGCCAGGATCTATGACTCGACCCCTGCAACCACAACTAGGCGAGTACACACTAAAAACAAAAATATAATTAACAAACAATAAAAGCAAGGAACATAACACTCAATATAATATAAATAAATATTATCACACCAAGTTAAAATATCCATCATCAGTTAAAAGTTACATTAAAGTGTGAATGTCAAAGGACTCTCGTAGAGGTTCCCTGAGGTGAAATAGAGGCATCTCGGTCATTATAAAAACTATGACAAAGGCAGAAAACCCTAAGCCGTGGGCAAATCACTGAACTGAAAACATGATCGCTGGCACCAAGTGGTTCTCCATAAGTAGTTTCAACTGTCATAATTGTTTTGTGTTAAAGCCAGGATAAATCTTGTTGGCTCAGCTCTTCCTTCATTCTTCTTGTTTCCTTCGTATGTTGTCTCAGAAAATTCTTCATTACTGCTTTCATAATGTTTGCTCTCCATGTCTGTGGTCATCCATGGGATGTCCCAGTTTTCTCAGTCAGTGTTACAGTTAAAAATCTGCTAGTACTAGTAGTTTACCTGTGCTTCATCTTAACACTGTCTTCAATATGTGATTCACTGTCCTGTTATTCTGATCATACCCCCCCTTCCCTTGGTCTTCAGTGGTAGGTGGTGGGTTATATATCACTGTCACTCTTATCTCTCCTGAATTACAGTACCTGCTATATAATCCCTGAATTTCCTTGTTTCCAGGTTTCCTAGTTTCTCAAATCTCCAGTGATTCTGATCCTTCTTATTTTACTTTCAGGTTCTCTTCTGGGAATATCACACTTATGTTCTCCAGAGCTTCGTTTCTGTAATAACCATAATATTAGCATTTTCCTCTACTACTCTTTCTTTCATGACTTCACATTTGTTGTTGACTATCTACATTCAAGTACCACACTGTTATCTCACCTCTGGAGATACTAAGCAAAGATTCTCTGTGGCATGTTGGGACATTTCCTGGACCCCAATCTGTTGTTTCTTCAGTTCCAAGCTAGGTGGTCAGTTCCCTGCTCCATTCATATGTTGCTTCCTTGTAATTTCCCGTATCTTCCTTTCTGCTTTACTCTCCTCCTTCGTCCTGTGATCTTTGACATAAATTACGTTGAACTTATGAGAGTCCCTGAGATTCATTTTTCTTCTGACCAGTTCCTTACTTCTGGACCTGTCAACACAATTCACAGTTGTCTTGTCTTTAAATCTGCATGTCTCGTTTGTAGTTACCATTTAATTCATTACATCTTCAATTTCTTATTCTTATTTTTCCCTTCTTTCTTTCCTTTTAGGTTCTCTTCATCTAATAAGAAAACTATAAGAGCTCTGTAATTCATGTTCTTCTTTTCCTGTCCCATCAAAATTTCTCTATCTTTATTTTCTCGAGGTCATTTACCGTTTCTATTTTCACGTCCCTGCTAACCTGCTGGGCAGACTCTGGCTGCTCATCTGCTTGACTTCCTCAGTTTATGTCTTAGTTTCTGGTCAATCTTCAGCCGAGTGATTGCCTAACCTTCCTAATTCCTGCCTTAGAACCCTCACCTGTGTCAAGATCCTTCACTCTCTTGCATCTCCCATTTGCCTCACTTTATATATTTTTCTTTTAGTGCCTCCTTAAGCTTGGTAAATTTATCATTATAATCATGGGGGAGCGCTAAACCCGTAGAATTATACAGCGCCTGTGGGAAGGGGATGGAAGGCATTCAGGATCAATTCAGGGAACTGGAGCACAGATCCAATTCCCTAGATCAAGAGACCCTCACCAGCGTCAAGGAACCTTCCTTGAGGGAAATTTATCCTCCAAGTTTCTCTCTAGCTCAACTAATCTTTTTTCCAGGTCCACCAGCATAATTGCCCACGCCTCACAGCTAAGTTCATCTCTCTTCCCATCTTTTACTCCTTAGTGTTTTCACTTTCCTTCACTGATCCTTTTCCCGCTCCTCCTGTCAGCTATGGGGGTTCCTGCTGTACATCCTTCAACCTGCCTTAGCACCTATTTTTTTTTTTTTTTTTTGCTTCTGATAGTTTTCTCTGCGGTACCTCAGTGTTAGAATAGGATTAGTTACCGTTTGGCAAAGACACTTGTCAATAGACATTCGTTTGTGTGTGTGTGTGCGCGCGCAGTAGTAGTTATAGGAGGGTGGGTGCAGGAAGGAAGAGGAGCAATTGGTGGAATGAAGAGGAAAACAATGGAAAGGGAGAAAGAAACTAGAATACGAGAGGTTTTCACAAAGCAAAAGTGATATAAGAGGGTGGTGTATATGGAGAGTACAAGAGAGGTTAAGAGAGCTACGTGCCAGGCTCATCTGGTGTTTGCCTGGTCAACCAGGCTGTTACTGCCTCACATATTAATGACAGCCTGGTTGATATAGCACGTGGTGAAGATATTTGTGCAGTTTCCTCTTGAAGACTTCACTTGTCCTAGCAGTGTTTCTGATATCTTCTGGTAAGATGTTGAATAGTCTGGGGCCCCAGACGTTGATACAGTGTTCCATTATTGTGCCCACTGACCCCTGATTTTCATATACACAAATACGAGCAGACAGTTTCTCCAAAGTACTAAAGAGAACAAGAGCAGAAAATAGAGTAGACTCCGGAAACATCAATAGCAGAGGTATGAACTAGATTACTGTGAAGGCTGTTAGTTTGGCGAAAAATAAGTTTGATTTAGAAAGGATATAGGAAAGTATTGGTTTGGAAATTATTATTCTGTTAGTGGGATGGATTGTGAAGGACCTGCCTAGTATGGGCCAACAGGCCTGCTGCAGTGTTCCTCCTTTCTTATGTTCTTATGTTATGTTCTTATGAAATAGGGTAGTTGATGAGTGGAACAGTCTGCCTAGTAGGGTTATTGAAGCAAGGACCTTAGGTAGTTTTAAATTTAGGTTGGATAAATTCATGAGTGAGAGGGGTTGGATTTGAGTGGGAATTGCACATGAGTAAATAAAATTATCAAAGCTTATTTCTTGGGTAGCATTGAAAATTAGGTTGAACAAATATTCTGTTAGTGGGATGGAATGTGAAGGACCTGTATAGTATGGGCCAACAGGCCTGCTGCAGTGTTCCTCATTTCTTATGTTATGTCTAAGGAACGCAGAGAAGTGTTGAGATCAGAAAGACTGGAAATATAGGAAAGGCAAATAACTGATTTCACAGGAGTAGAGTTTAGGAGAGAAGTCCGTTTAAAAGCACGTGAGAAGACAGAGTTTATGAAATCGGAAAGGTAGCCAAGACAAGAGAACGAATTGCGTATAGTGGAAATTTCCGAGTCAAGAAACTGAGGGTTACAAATGCGGAGGGCCCGGAGAAAGAGAGAAATAACACTTACTTAACAGTATGTTGTTACGGCAGTGTGCAGATTTGGGTCAAGGCCCTCAAGTACTTTCCAGGTATATATTATCATATATATCTCTCTCTTCTCCGATCCAGTGAATACATATTTAATACTTCAAGGCATTCCCAGTAATTTAAATGCTTTATTGGCTCCATGCGGGCTCTGTATTTGTTCCAGCTCTGATATTTCTCTTGCCCTGAACGGGGCAAGAGCAATATTCTAAATGAAAGAGCACTGGCGATTTGAAAAGTGGCACCAGTATTTTTAAGGTTCTCACTACCCACCCTGGCTGTCGTGTTCCTTTCGTTCTGACAATCCTTTTGAGTTTTGTGTATGGTGTTCCTTTTTGAATTCTTCATTCTTTATATACGTAAGTAGGTGGAACTTATCACCATTAAACGTCTCCACTGCCCACTGGAAAACACTACTTATATCTTCCTGTATTTTTTAATGTCTCCAACCGAAGTGACTTTCATGTTTATATTAGTGTCATCTACAATGATACAGAACTATGACGGGTGTTTTTATCTATATCTGCTATGAAGATAAGAAACAACAGAGGTGCCAGGACAGTGTCTTGGGAAACTGAGCTTTTTACCTCGCTGATGCTGGATTTTACTCTTTTTACTATTAATTTTTATTTTGTGTGTTAGGAACCCGAAAATCCATCTGCCTACCTTCCCCGTAATGCCTATGGCCCTCATTTTGTGTGCAATCATCACATGATCGCATTTGTCAAAAGTCTTTGAAAAATCTATCTATCTCATATTTGCATTTTGGTTTTCTTCCAACTCCTATGTAATTCTGACATAGTGGTTTAGTAGATGTGACAGGCATGATCGTCCCCCTCTAAAACCATGCTAGTTTGGGTTATGCCAATTGTAATGTTCCATAAAATTTGTAATCTGGTATCTCATCACTATTTCAAAGTTTTTTATGCGAGAGGTTAGGGCTACTGGACTGTACATTTTAGCTAGTGCTCTACTACCTCCCTTATGCAAAGAAGCTATGTCCGCACTCTTTAAGGTCTCTGGTATTTCACCTGTTAGATGAGGAGGTGGAGGTATTAGGAAGATGGAATATTTGAGCTGTTAAATGTTGATGAAGAGAAGGAGGCAGTGATTGCATGCATTGGCCAGGAAGATATAACATTTATTAGAAGTGAGGAAGAGCCACATGTGAGTGTGAGGGAGGTGCACAAGGGTGTGGGTAAAATTAAAAGAGGTAAAACAGCTGGGATTGATGGGATCAAGGCAGAAATGTTAAAAGCAGGTGGGGATATAGTTTTGGAGTGGTTAGCGCTTTTATTTAATAAATGTATGAAAGAGGGGAGGGTACTTAGGGATTGGCAGAAAGCATGCATAGTTCCTCTATATAAAGGAGAAGGGGATAAAAGATAATGTACGAATTATAGAGGAATAAGCCTGTTTAGTATTCCAGGTAAGGTGTATGGTAGAATTATTAATGAAATAATTATAAAAGAGAGAGCAGGATCACAGATGAACAAGGTGTTAGGAAGGGTAGGGGATGTGTAAAGTGTTTTCACTGAAGCATTTAAGTGAACAACATTTAGATAGCATGTAAGTGAACAACATTTAGATAGCATGTAAGTGAACAACATTTAGATAGCATGTAAGTGAACAACATTTAGATAGCATGTAAGTGAACAACATTTAGATAGCATGTAAGTGAACAACATTTAGATAGCATGTAAGTGAACAACATTTAGATAGCATGTAAGTGAACAACATTTAGATAGCATGTAAGTGAACAACATTTAGATAGCATGTAAGTGAACAACATTTAGATAGCATGTAAGTGAACAACATTTAGATAGCATGTAAGTGAACAACATTTAGATAGCATGTAAGTGAACAACATTTAGATAGCATGTAAGTGAACAACATTTACATAGCATGTAAGTGAACAACATTTAGATAGCATGTAAGTGAACAACATTTAGATAAAGGAAAGAAAGTTTTCGCTGCATTTGTGGATGTAGAAAAAGAATATGATAGGGTGGATAGGGGAGCAATGTGGCAGATGCTGCTGTGTAGAATAGGTGGTAGGTTACTTTTTATGAGGAAAATAAGCCTCAGGTTACTGTACCTGTGGGCCTCAGACAGGGATGCGTTATATCTCCATGACTATTTAACACATAGATGGGAATGTAAAATAAATGAATGCTAGAGTGTTTGGGAGAGTGTCGGATTAAAAGATAAAGAATCTAACATAAAGTGGGAGCTGTCACAGTTACTCTCTGCCGATGACACTGTGTTTTTGGGAGATTCTGAAAAGAAGTTGCAAAGATTGGTGGACGAATTTGGGAGGTTACGAAGAAGAAGGAAATTAAAAGTGAACATGGGAAAGGCAAGGTGATGAGATGAAGAAAATAATTAGGTAAGGACCGATTGGATATAATATTGGCAAGACGAAGTATGAAGGAAATGCATGTGTTAAGATATTTGGGAGTGGATCTGTCGGAGGATGAATCTATGAAATGAGATGAAGCATAGAATGTTAGAGCGTGGAGCAGGTTGTAGGTAGTGGTGAGAGCAAGGTGTGCTTGAATATTATGAAGAGACTTCTTCAGAGGTGCAGAGAAGCCAAACCCAATGTGTTAGGGCATGAAAACAATACAGAAGGCAAAGAACTCAGGAAAACAAGTTAAGCTGAAGAGCCAGAAATGAGTATGCATGTTTAAGGAGGGAGGTTCAGTGGCAGTTTAAGAATGACAGCATGGAAAGTCAAATGTGTCCCAGTTGTTATATAGCCACATCTGAAAGACAACAGTCAGGGACCAGGTAATTAGGCTAATGAAAGTAGGTAGGGAACTCACAAGAAATGACCAGGAAGTGTGTGAAGAGCTGAGCATGATAGTTAGAGAGGTATTCTCAAAGAGAGAAAGGCTTCCTGGAAACTGAGGTAGTAAAAAACACCAGCAAGTGCTGGTGAAGAAACTGCTACGTGAACTTGTTACGCTATAAACGCTCCTATGATTATTAAATATCTTTATCACTGTTATCTTATTTAATATTACATCGCGCTCATCTCCATTAATACCTAAAATGGAAATGTCCGACCTTGTATTATTATCTATTATAATCTTTGTCCTCCAATTGGTCTTGTAAATTGTATTGTATACATATGTATAATGTTTTAGCAGTGTTTGTATAAATTACGACAGGTAAGAATTTAACTGTTCATCTCCTTCCCTGTATCGTAACCTGACCAACCATTGTTTGTTAAGCAGTGTTCCAACTTGGTTACACCACATCTAGATGGCTTGATACAGTTGGTCCACTCTGTTACACCACATCTAGATGGCCTTGATACAGTTGGTTCCAACTTGGTTACACCAATCTAGATGGCCTTGATACAGTTGGTTCAACCTCTGTTACACCACATCTAGATGGCCTTGATACAGTTGAGTTCCACCTCTGGTTACACCACATCTAGATGGCCTTGATACAGTGGTTCCAACTCTGGTTACACCACATCTAGATGGCCTTGATACAGTTGGGTTCCAACCTCTGGTTACACCACATCTAGATGGCCTTGATACAGTTGGGTTCCAACCTCTGGTTACACCACATCTAGATGGCCTTGATACAGTTGGGTTCCACCCTCTGGTTACACCACATCTAGATGGCCTTGATACAGTTGGGTTCCAACCTCTGGTTACACCACATCTAGATGGCCTTGATAAAGTTGGGTTCCAACCTCTGGTTACACCACATCTAGATGGCCTTGATACAGTTGGGTTCCAACCTCTGGTTACACCACATCTAGATGGCCTTGATACAGTTGGGTTCCAACCTCTGATTACACCACATCTAGATGGCCTTGATACAGTTGGGTTCCAACCTCTGGTTACACCACATCTAGATGGCCTTGATAAAGTGGGTTCCAACCTCTGGTTACACCACATCTAGATGGCCTTGATACAGTTGGGTTCCAACTCTGATTATATCAATCTAGATGGCCTTGATACATGGTTAACCTTGGTTACACCACATCTAGATGGCCTTGATACAGTTGGGTTCCAACTCTGATTACACCACATCTAGATGGCCTGATACAGTTGGGTTCCAACCTCTGGTTACACCACATCTAGATGGCCTTGATACAGTTGGGTTCCAACCTCTGATTACACCACATCTAGATGGCCTTGATACAGTTGGGTTCCAACCTCTGGTTACACCACATCTAGATGGCCTTGATACAGTTGGTTCCAACCTCTGGTTACACCACATCTAGATGGCCTTGATACAGTGGGTTCCACCCTCTGGTTACACCACATCTAGATGGCCTTGATACAGTTGGGTTCCACCTCTGGTTACACCACATCTAGATGGCCTTGATACAGTTGGTTCCACCCTCTGGTTACACACATCTAGATGGCCTTGATACAGTGGGTTCCAACCCTGGTTACACCACATCTAGATGGCCTTGATACAGTTGGTTCCAACCTCTGGTTACACCACATCTAGATGGCCTTGATACAGTTGGGTTCCACCCTCTGATTACACCACATCTAGATGGCCTTGATACAGTTGGGTTCCACCCTCTGATTACACCACATCTAGATGGCCTTGATACAGTTGGGTTCCAACCTCTGATTACACCACATCTAGATGGCCTTGATACAGTTGGGTTCCACCCTCTGATTACACCACATCTAGAGGGCCTTGATACTCTCCTCTAGTGAGAATTCTCCAATAGCTTGGGAGACTGTATATTCACTTAACTGTTCTTTGAGTGATTACTGGGATAAACTTCACCATTTACGTCTCTCTGTGTAGAGATAGAAGACTCCTATTCTTGAAATAATAGGATATAATATATACTTGCATTTGTATAACTGATAATTACCTGTTGGAGAAAGTTATACAATCTCCTACCATTTATTGAGAGTGATGAGAATTGTACAAATGTATACGTATTGGTTAAAGGTTCATGTGACACAAAGCACAATACTATCATGAAAATCCATGGAAATGTAATAACTATATATGCTCTATTATTTAAACAAAGTGGATTTGTTTCATTAAAAATAAGGCTTTTTTTTAATCTTTAAATCTTAACCCCTCTAAAATTCTCTGTCAGAATTGTTACGTCTGTCTTGGATTGATATCCGGCAAATATACCTAAGAGAACTCCAAAGTAAATAGTAAGACGCAACAGAGCTAGATCCCTCGAAAGCAGTGGGACCAAATAACATCTCTCTCTCCGTGGGTCCTGAGAGAGGGAGTAAAGGCACTGAGTGTGCCGCTAGCAACAATCTTCAACTAATCGAAACAGGGGCAACTGCTAGAGGTGTGGAAGACTGTCAATGTAGTCTTGTTTTTTAAGGAGACAAGATGAGAGGATTAAACTACAGACCAGTGTCACTGACATGTATAGTATGTGAAGTCATGGAGAAGATTATCAGAAGAATGGTGGAGCACCGTAAAAAGGAATGGGTTGATACAGGACAACAGCACGGCTTCAGGGATAGAAAATCTTGCGTCACAAACTTACTGGAGTTCTATAATGTAACAAAAGACAGGAGAGAGAAGGATGGGTAGATTGCATGGACTGTAAGAGGACTTTTGGCAAAATACCGCACAAGAAACTGGTAAAAAAAAAACTAGAAGAACAGGCAAGAATAACAGGAAAAGCATTACACAATGGATTAAGGCATACATGACAGGAAGGAAACAACGAATGATGGTCCATGGGAAGGTGTCGGAATGGGTGCAAGTGAAGAGCGGGGTTCCACAAATATCAGTCCTAGGGCCGGTGCTGTTTCTTGTATACGTGAATGATATGATAGACGGGATAGTCAGAAATATCCCAGTTTGCAGGCGACGTAAAACTAATGAAGAAAATACAAGCGGACGAGGACCAGGAAAGGATACAAATGGATCTGGGAAGGCTACAGACTAGGTCTGACAAATGGTTTATGAAGTTTAACCACATTAAGTGCAAAGTTATGAAACTTAGGGAGGGACAAAGAAGAGTGCAGAGTACAGGCTCAGGGAGTAAAGGCCGTAAACAATACTCAAGGAGAAGGGCCTTGGGGTGAGTATTTCTTCAAGCATATCACCTGAGGTGCACATCAACCAAATAACTGCGGCATCAAATACGCGCCTGGGAAATCTTAAAATAGCTTTTCGACATCTAAGTAAGGATTAATTCACGACACTGTACACCGTGTACGTAAGGACCATATTGGAGTATGCAGCACCAGTATGGTCAAGCATATTACGAAACAAGAGAAAGCGAAGTTTTGGAAAACCTGATGACACTGGAGGACAAGGAAGGACGGATATAACAACATACAAAATACTAAGAGGAATTGACAAGGTGAAAAGGGACAGAATGTTTCAAAGATGAAAACTAGGAACAAGAGGGTCCAGCTGAAAGTTGAAAACGCAGATGAGTCATACGAATGTTACGAAGTATTTCTTCAGCCTTCGAGTTGTCAGGAAGTGGAATGATCCGGAGAGTGAAGTGGTAGAGTTGGGATCCATACATAGGCTTAAGAAGAGGTACGACAAGGCTCTTGAAGACAGGAGAGAGTGGACGAAATAGCGACCAGCGAAGTGGGACGAGGAGCTGTGAATCGACCCTGCAACCAAAAATAGGTGAGAACACGCACACACACACACACACACACACACAAAAGCACATTAATACTGACCCGGTGTCAAGAGCCTCCGTTTTGGGCGTCAGTAATTAATGGGGAAACAAATCTTTTTAAGTAAAGGTCGGTGTAACATGCAACACTGGAGTGATGGAGTGTGTGAACCAAGCCTCCACCAGTGCAACACTGGAGTGATGGAGTGTGTGAACCAGGCCTCCACCAGTGCAACACTGGAGTGATGGAGTGTGTGAACCAAGCCTCCACCAGTGCAACACAGTGGAGTGATGGAGTGTGTGAACCAAGCCTCCACCAGTGCAACACAGTGGAGTGATGGAGTGTGTGAACCAAGCCTCCACCAGTGCAACACTGGAGTGATGGAGTGTGTGAACCAAGCCTCCACCAGTGCAACACTGGAGTGATGGAGTGTGTGAACCAGGCCTCCACCAGTGCAACACTGGAGTGATGGAGTGTGTGAACCAAGCCTCCACCAGTGCAACACAGTGGAGTGATGGAGTGTGTAACCAAGCCTCCACCAGTGCAACACAGTGGAGTGATGGAGTGTGTGAACCAAGCCTCCACCAGTGCAACACTGGAGTGATGGAGTGTGTGAACCAAGCCTCCACCAGTGCAACACTGGAGTGATGGAGTGTGTGAACCAGGCCTCCACCAGTGCAACACTGGAGTGATGGAGTGTGTGAACCAAGCCTCCACCAGTGCAACACAGAGGAGTGATGGAGTGTGTGAACCAAGCCTCCACCAGTGCAACACTGTGGAGTGATGGAGTGTGTGAACCAAGCCTCCACCAGTGCAACACTGGAGTGATGGAGTGTGTGAACCAAGCCTCCACCAGTGCAAAACTGTGGAGTGATGGAGTGTGTGAACCAAGCCTCCACCAGTGCAACACTGTGGAGTGATGGAGTGTGTGAACCAAGCCTCCACCAGTGCAACACAGTGGAGTGATGGAGTGTGTGAACCAAGCCTCCACCAGTGCAACACTGGAGTGATGGAGTGTGTGAACCAAGCCTCCACCAGTGCAACACTGAGTGATGGAGTGTGTGAACCAAGCCTCCACCAGTGCAACACTGGAGTGATGGAGTGTGTGAACCAAGCCTCCACCAGTGCAACACTGTGGAGTGATGGAGTGTGTGAACCAAGCCTCCACCAGTGCAACACTGTGGAGTGATGGAGTGTGTGAACCAAGCCTCCACCAGTGCAACACTGTGGAGTGATGGAGTGTGTGAACCAAGCCTCCACCAGTGCAACACTGTGGAGTGATGGAGTGTGTGAACCAAGCCTCCACCAGTGCAACACTGGAGTGATGGAGTGTGTGAACCAAGCCTCCACCAGTGCAACACTGGAGTGATGGAGTGTGTGAACCAAGCCTCCACTAGTGCAACACTGGAGTGATGGAGGTGTACAAGCCACTGTGCAACACATGGAGCCTCCACCAGTGCAACACTGTGGAGTGATGGAGTGTGTGAACCAAGCCTCCACCAGTGAACTATATGGAGTGTGTGAACCAAGCCTCCACCAGTGCAACACTGGAGTGATGGTGTTAACCAGCCTCCACCAGTGCAACACTGGAGTGTGTGTCTTGAAGCAACGTTCACTGTGCTCTCGTGGACTAAACCCATTTGCTGTGCTTCCTTTAAAGCTACCTGAGTTTGGGATGAGGGTTTCCCCTCGACTACGAGCAGCTATATCTCCAAATGAAGGGGGAAAATTAACGGAAGCTGGGAAGAGAGATTCAACGTTTGAAGGGTATATGCAAGGATTATCCCCGGAACAATGTCGCCGATGATAAACCAACGAATGGATGCTAGCCCGAATCTGAAGGGACGAAGCTGAAGTTGAAGAAGGTCCAGGAGACTGCTGTAAAAACCAGCAACTTTTTTCCCTTGTTATCAGACGAAGTGAAGACATCCCAGCGAAGACCTTTTCCCCTCAAAGACCGTCGAGAACGTCATGCACACCGCCAGTCGAGGTAAGAAAAATTGTTTTAGTTGGGGGGTAGTCGATTAAGTTTTGGATAGGGGAAATTTTTTCTTAAGGATAGGGGAAAAGGAGGCAGAGGGTGTGTTATCCTGGGGCTGGGATGAAGGGGTATTGTTAGCCGTCTGGGCGACATCATGAGAGGTAATGGGAATTTTTATCTGTCTCAGTGCTGGAGGCAACGATGTTGGCAGACGTAGGAGTGAGGGTTTTATTAGCAAACTATAGGTCAGCAATAGACAGAATTTGGGGAAAAAGGGGGGAACCCCGTCATATGTGGTATTTTTCCAAGGAGAGGAGTTGGAAAAGAATGGTTGTCCAGGGGAATTGGGCCCAAATTTCTGGCTGGACAAATACTGTAAGGGAAAAAGCAGTAACATTCATTGACAACTGGGGCCTCTTCTATGGCAGAAATGACATTTTATGCCAGGGATGGGGTTCACTTATCTAGGTCTGGGGTGGGGGGACCTTGGGGAACTGCAAAGGGGGGGAGCTGTTAGGGCTTTAAACTAGAAAAAGTTAGGGGATGGGTTATGGGGAAAACAGTGAAGTCCCAGTGTAGTAATGTTATAAATTTTTGGGGGAAATAGTAATGGCAGAATAAGGTGGATATTGGAAAGCCAGTGGCACTAGGTGACAAGGACAGGGGAAAGGTAAAGGGGAAAAAAGAAAAAGAGCAGGAAGGGAAAAAAGAAAGGAGGGTCTTTAAGGTATATTTCCCCCAATAGTCGTAGTGCTAGGAATAAGATGGACGAGTTGAGAGAAATTGCAAAGTACAGGTAATATTGATGTTTTTGCAATAACTGAAACATGGTTTAATATGAAAAAAACGGGACTTGCCTGCCGAATGTCACATTCAGGGTTTTTAAAA